>SKCR01013008.1:0-34581 GCA_019454045.1 Zanthoxylum bungeanum
GCACACACCAAACCGGTCTCCATACTGGTCCCATACCGGTGAGCCTAACGGCTAGTTCTTTTACTGGAACCGGCATGACCTAAACCGGTCATCATACCAGTTAACATACCGGTTAAGCTCTTCATATTACACACATTGGACCCGACATAACCCAAACCGGTCATCATATCGGTGTCCATACCGGTCTAACGGTCGGGTTCTTCTAAAGGTAATATATTTTTTGGAGACCGGCATACCGGTGTCAAAGACCGGTATACCGGTCTCAAAAAGAGTTGTTGGGGCTTGCTTTCATTTTTAGTAAATTGAAGCCCCAATTTATTTTTGCCTTGCATGAGACATAATAGAGAACCTTCATATCATCTCATAGAGCAAAAACAAGAGTGTTTCATAAACCTTCTTATTCATAAACACTCATACATCAAGCTCACACACACTACACCTTCTTATACATTTGTAGTGAGCTTAGATCACTTGGATAACCAACTCACACAATTTTTTTTTTATCATTGTGAGTATCCAATCATGTTTTACAACTTCTAAATCAAAACACTTGTGATTTGTAAAATCCTATTGTTTGGGTAATTGTAAAGAATTTCGAGTGAGCCTAGGTAGAAAACTCAAAGTGTAAAGGTTCGGAGTGCACCTTGCGTAAAACTCTTGGTTGCGAGTTAGCCATGAAATCTCGTTATTAGTGAAAAGCTTCAAGCGCGGCTTGAGGGAGTGGACATAGGCATTGTTGGCCGAACCACAATAAATCTCGGTGTCGTTTTCACTATCCCTTAACTCTTTACATATTGCAAGTTTTATTTATTACATGTTTATATATTAGAAACTTGCATATAGGTTGTTTATTACAATAGAGAAAATTGACCTTAAGGATTAATTAGTAAAAGAGTTTAAAATCGGTAAAGATTTTTAATTCCACATATTTTAGCCGTAACCCAATCCCCCCCTCTCTTGGGTATAAAGTTTGGTAGGTAATTTCAATAGGGACTAGGGTTAGTTAGAAAATGAATTATATAAAGGTTAAAAATGACATCGTTTAGTTCCACATTTGGTTAGCAAATCGATTCTCAAACCGATTCTGATACCAGTTATTAAAGAGTGTAGGTTCTGGTTTCGATTCTACGGGTAGGTTCCGGTTATTAAAACTCTAGAACCGGAACCTACCATAAAAAAAGATGTTCCATATTTTTAGAATCATAACCTATCCTCATTAAAGTGATTCAATTCTAGAACCTCTTAAAAAGTCTTGGTTCCTTACGGTTCTGGTTCTACCCACTACCCAGATCCGCTACACATCTCTAATTCTACCAATATAATTTTAAATAACTTAAATTTATTTTAAGTAAAAATTATCTATAATTTGGGATTTAGGGGTCGTCGATGATCCATTTTATTATTCGAGAATCTTCATCCACTATTCTAAAATAATTATAAAGGAATAGAAATATCTAAATATTAACGAGATTGAATACGGGGATGTCCTCCCCTCTTCATTGCCATCCCTAGGACACAAGCTGCAATGTTTAGGGAAAGAAGAAATTGGTCCAAAATTGTTTTGATAAAAAGCCCTCAATTTTAAGCTTTAAACCCATATCTTGAACCCACATTAGTTTTTGGGCTACGCTTTATTGGGTCAAAAACATTTGGTATTGGGCTGAGTTTAAAAACTTAAAAATTAAAACTGCAATGAATACTGATGTGATGCTTTTAGCAGCAGTGTTGGTTACATATTTATAACCCATTTCTGTTACATTTAAGTAGAATAATAATTTCAATCCAATAATAGAGACGTTGGAATTTACACAGCAAAAACTTCAACATAATCCCGAATTTTATATGGATAAATAATATAAATATAAATGAGAATATAAGTATATAAACACATATCTATATAAATCGATTTTGAAAGAGGAATATCTCTTGAATTCGTAACAATTAATATCAAAACATACATCTTGTCGAGTATAGGATCAGATGCACCATATTATATATGAAATCAATATAGATGCAGCTTCATACGTTATTTCAGACGGGATTATTCAGGAATGATTACTACCCAAAAATGAGATCCGCGAAATCACCTAATTAATTATGATGGACCGACATTACCGCGTGAGTAGGACTATTACCTGAATATGAGATTCATGAAATCTGATATAGATATGATTTATCTTCCATTCCGTGGACGTTGGTTGCCAAGTGTGGGGGTGAATTGATGATGTGAAAGAATATTAATGAGGAGACAAAGAAGCATGGATTATTTATTACAAAATAATGGTGAAGAGGGAACGAATGAATAGTAACACTACATGGAGGCGCCGCTACATAATTCTTTTTTTTGGGGAAATTGATTTGGTGATACAGAGAGCTTATGCATTTGGCAAAAGAAGATTTTATAGGGCAAAGATTTTGAAAACAACAAACCAACTTTATTGGCGTGTAAATTAATTTTCCATTTTAAATAAGGCAATCATTCAAAATTTCAACAACACGTTATGCTTCTTCTGTGATAAAGATTCAATTCCTATTTGAGGAAACACAGCTAGTAGGAATGGTGGGTCTGTACTAGACAGAGTGGTGGCTCCACGGATCATATAATAATGCCATAATAAATAAATTTGCCATAGCTTAAAAGTCCTAGATTGAAGATAAAAGTTGTCAAGAAACATACCCTTTTTAAATCTTTAAACAAAAAAAAAAAAAAAAAAAAAAAAAAAAACAAAGAAAACAAACATACCCTTTTAAAAGAATGGAAAATGCTAGTGTGTTAGAAAGGGTTCCCGAACAGACAAAAAGCAAAATATTATTTAGGAGTCTTTATGAGCACCCAGTTAGGACATAATGGCACAACTCTTTAAGATTTATTGTTGTTTGGACTCGGGAAAATTCAATGCAAACATCAATTAGGCTTTTATTTTATGTCAAAACCTCTTTTTTTTTTCTTTTTTTTTTTTGTGTTATAAGAGATTAAAAATAATATTTTGTTTCTTAAAGAAAAAGAAATTCAAATTTTTGAATTTTGGTCAAAAAATTAATGAAATTTTAAAAATATTAATCATCTAAAATACCCATAAAAAAAAAAAAAAACTTGTAAGAAATTACTATATATTAAGCAATGAAAATGATATATTGGACTCGGCCATTATTCATGAAAGTGGGTCCTAGTTTGATATTTAAAGATCTTCTGATTTGGACCTCTTAGCACCTATTATTGATTATGACGTTTCAACAACCACAAAGCAAGAAATACCCAAATATGCAAAACAATTTCAATGTTTTTTTTTTTTTTTTTTCGCCACCAAACCACCCATTCTGGGCCACGGCGCAGGTAAAATCCATGCCCCAGGCACTTACAAGAAGTTGCACCCTCGCATAACAATAATAACAACAAAAATCACACAGCTGGTTACCATTGTTTGAGCCTCAAGCAGAAACATTCAAAAGAGGAGGCCAAAATTCTCCCATGTGCTTTTTGTTCTTCTTCTTTATGGTTTTCATTGTTCCTTCTCCCCTCCCTTTTCCTTTGCCCTCGTTTTCCTCTTTCTTGTTCCCCTCCGTTTTTCCTTTCTTCGTTTTGTTGCCTCCAGTCAACCACCGGGCAGCCCTCTTCTCTCCTTTCTTTTGTGTGTTTTAGATGGGCTTTTTGTTCCCTCCCATATTGGTGGATATGTAGTTTCAGTATTCATAATGGTTTTATGTCCAATGTAATGTTGGTTTTTTGTTCTTATAGGTTTATTAACCTTTTCATCAAAATACATAAGAGATTTGGAGCATATTAACAATGTAGATCAGATGACAAATATTGAAGTATTTTGGAGCTTCCCATGACATTTATATTGTCTCATAAATCTATTAATTGTTTTATATTAGATGTATTATGTTGTTTCACTTCAAGTTAGAAATATTTAATCACTGACTTTACACTAAGACTGAAGTGGAGAGACCAGGCCACACTCGTAATTCCTCTTGTTCCCAAGTAGTTTTAAGTGTAAATATGTATTTTTATTAATTATGGGAAACACATAATACATATTTTACCTAATATTATTAAGTTTCATCCTAATTAACTTGAATATTAAGATATCTTAAGTTTATTTTCGAATTACTATTTGACTGTAATTTTTATAAATAAATTTCATTACACCCTTATGGTGTATTTTATTAATAAATTTTGACCATTTCATTTATATAAAATGGCACAATTATATTTTTGCAAAAAAGCCGGACCATTTTATTAATATGTAAATTATAAAACATTAACAGAGGAGATAATCTCATAGATTTTTCTCTTTTAAGTCTTTATCTCTATCTTCAACAACTCGACAACCTTTAGATTTGTTAAGGGCCACAGACGAATAAAGGCTACATAAGACTGAGAACTAAGAATATATATACATTCAATTTCAAGCAAAGCTTAGAGAGGAAGCCACTGGGGCTTCTTTTTCTTAGAGGTGGTAAGTCACCAGTTTACTTATATCTACATAACTAGGCTCTACCAAAAAGTAAGAGCCTCTATAGCTCAGATTAAATACTAAGCTACTAACAGGAGTGACGACGATAGCGACGAGCCACAGTTACATATGATACATACATATCACTAATGAGAGAATGAGGACATTAAGATAGCAGTATTAGTTAGCATAACCAAACTTAAAAGACTCTCATTTTATCTCAAAGGTCATTTGCATACGGTCTTCAGTCTCTTTGCAGCCTGAACAAACCCCACAATGACCTGCAGCTCGTCCATTTGCTTCACCAGCAAAAAGAAAAAGGAAAATAAATCATAAAAATGAACTATGGGAAGTTGAAGTACAGATGTGACACAATTTCTTAGTATTTATAATACATGGAGTTCTAAAATATATATAATATTATTATCATATCCTATAAGCTTGAATTAAAAAATGTACGAATTGGTAATAGGGTTTAGAAAGGCATTCTATAGTTTTGCACATACCTGTGTCATGAAATGCCTCTGAACTACATCGATTAGTTGCTCCTTTGATGGATTGGGGGTAGCATCCACCTACAAGAAATTTAACAATGTTAGTTTCATGAAAAACTTTGCTTCAAGGCAGTACAGAAAATTCTATGAAATTTTGTTCATATTACTCACAAGATTGAAGTGTCGCCAATACCTCCACAGCGCAGCCATCTCCAGTTTGCCGAGGTCAACCTTCTGAACAGGATAATTCGCAGAAGAATAATTAGGCAAATGATAATTGATAAGTTACTAAAAGTTTCTTTTTTTTTTTTAAATTATTTTTCATAAAAGGTAGAATATAAACAAACAAAAACAGTACTGTAACAGTAATTTAGACTATTTGAGATTATATACCGTGGACCCACGGGGAGTAGAAACAGAGCCCTTTGACTGGGAGTCACTAGAGAGAGACCTGCTCATAGTCTTGTGAGATGATCCAGTTGATTTATGCGTTCTAAGCTTTGATCTTTGGGACTTTTGAGTGTCATCGGATACTGGAATGAAATAGAACAAGCAAGAATTGTAAAGGGTGGTGGGGCTGATTAAAAGATAAAGAAGTGAGACAGAAAAGCTTTCTGCAATAGTTAAAAGTAAAAGATAAGCACAATCGATGGATCCTATGTAACAACCACAACCACTTTTCTCTTAAGAGAATCAACTGTTCCAAAGCAACAATTTCAAACAGTTCAATGGTTCTGAAAACTAATTAATAGCACCTCTTCAAGCAAAATTCGAAGGAAATAATTCTTGGAATAGCAGAGTTACAATTAAAAAAAAAAACACATAAGCACATGTTTGCAAAGCCAGTTGAATCCTAGAAATTTGAAATGATTCCTAAATATTTTCAGCAGAGTTCCTACACATCATGCAACCATAAAACATAGGAAACTAGTAATCAGAGTACCCAACTCACCCATATCTGAAATATTCCATGGCATGTTGTCGAATTCAAGGTCGTCATCTTCCTCATTACCAGTTGGAGCTTCAATCACACTCAGGGCATTCCTTTGTAGCTTCACTTCTATGCCATTGGTAAGAACCTGTGATTTTGTTAATTGGGAAACAAAGAGCATAAGCACAAATCCCAGCAAATGTCCAGTCTAACAGCAGAAACGATAAAACAGGCAGTGAAATTCCAGAACATCATGTAAGAAAGGGGAGTGCAATGAAGGACGGATTCCCACATTTATTCAAATAACTAATTAATTTCAGCCTGCAACCCTACTCGTTTTAAGGATTTACATCAGTTCAAATTGTTATCAACCAGTGATAGAAAATAGAGAAACACTAAGACATGTTTTCCTTGCATGAAATAAGTCAAATATGTCTTCCAAGAAAAAAAGGAGGCAACCCAACCAAAAAGCTAGCTATTCTAAAACATTTAAAAATAGCAAAATGAGGAAAATAACCCAAGAACAACGACTTCATTATTATTATTTTCTTTTAAAAAATTACAAAAAATACTAATGATGAAAATTAAGTTGATAGCAAACAAAAATGCAAAATCTCATTGAATATTGAGAAAGCAAATAAAAAATTAAAATGATTCTCATTGTAAAGAAATTACATTGAAATTCAGATGTAAAATCAATGGACTTTATAAAATAATTAGGAATCAAATAATTATTAAACCCTAAACCATTCAAGCACAAAAACAAGAATTAGGATTAAAAAGCAGTTAATTAACCCATAACAGTCAGAAACCAGTACCAGAATGTCAAAAAATAATCACATATTACTCAGACACCATCAAAATCTTAGATCCATTAATTAAAACAAACATGCAATCATAATTCATATCCCAAACTTTGAAATTATAACTGAAAATACACAAAGAACGCTTTAATAGAAGCAAAATCATACTGAAGAGTCCATAATATGCAAACTTATAAAAAAAAACAGCCTTTTATTATTGGAAAACTAATTACATTCGTACTATTAACCATTCTTTTTATTATCAATAAAAAAACAAAAAAAAATTAAAAATCCAATAAGAGCATAAAATTCAGTTATACCATAACAAATTCAAACTCCAGAACACCAAAATTGTTTCACATTATCAGAAATTAATCATTTTTGTAGCTTTAAATACAAACCCAAATGAAGAATTTTCAATTAATTAAAACCAAATTAACCAAATACCCAAATGAAGTAACAATAATTACCAGCCAATGCCAGCCGCCAAGGCCAACAGCCTTCTTGACAACGCCCTGAAGGCCAACAAGCACCGATTTGGTGCGGTTATTTCCGGTAACTACGACCTTAGTATGACGTGGCAGCACGGAAAGCTCCTCTTCACTACTGTCTCCACAGCTCTGTATCTGTGAAAACCCACCATTCACTGAACTCTCCATTGTTTCAAGCATTCTCTCTGTTTTCACATAAAACAAAAAAGAAACACCTAAAAAAAAGTTTTTTTTTTTTTTTTTTACTGAAAAGCAGACATTTATGAGCAAAATTTGAATTTAAAATGAAGATCACGCATTGCCGAGTTCTAATGTGAAGTTTTTGAATCCAAAATTAAAATGGAATTTGGAAAAAAATGGATTTTTTGGAGAGAGGAAACACAGAACAGGAGGGAGAAAATACAGAGTGTTTGTGAGATGAGAGAGAAATGAGAGTGACTGGTATTGCTTATTGATGGTGTTGCTATGAATCCCAACGATTAAGAACAGTCCAATACAATTTCGCCACGTAAGTACGGGGAGGGTCTCGTTTATTTTTTAAACCACGCGATGGAGGTTTGAGCTGAGGTCGGGGTTTGGTGATGCCATTAGTTGAGAAATTTTGACGATCATGACCTTTGTCTCTTCTCGACTTCTCGTATTAAGAAATTTTGAACCCTTAGAATGGACAGCCGTTTCGTAATTTTACGAACAAAGGCCAACGAGAAAAATAACGCAAGTTTTTATTGAAACATAACGGGTACCCGAAATTCATCCGGTGGGTCCACGTGTAGGGTGGCGGGTGCCAACTTCACGTCGGTGTTGTCGTACCTACGGCTACGTGGTATATGGACACTGGCCTACTTTTGGTAAACAGCAGTAACAGACGTTATAACAAAATTAGCGTTAACGTTGATAAAATCATAATTTTAAAATATGAATTTATTTTTTGACTCTAACTTATACTCTAGTGATTGTTTCCTAACTTATAAGTTAACTTATATTCTATGATAATACTGTATACGAAACACATCTTAGAATTTGATAACGACGGATCAATATTTGTCATTATTAATCTATTTTAATTATAGATTTAGAAGAAAAATATTTGTCTTATAAAAAAAAAATTGTTTTATAATTTTCGAACTTTTCAAATAATATAAGATCTTAAATATCCATCAAGATTCGAAATTTTTCAACTGTTATTACATACCCGCCCATACGTGTTTGTCTATTTCATAAAAATTAAAACTCTCTTTGTTAGGCCTGATCGTGGTTCGGTTTCGAACCGCGAACTGGACCGGAACAAAATCGGGTCAAAATCAGAACTGAATCTGTCAACTGTTCAGCGGTTCTGAACCAAATTGAAACTGTTGAATGATCGGTTCGATTTAGATTTTTCAAAATTAAATAACCAGAATTTAGGTTTGAATTGAACCTTGGGAACCGAACACGGAACCGAACAACAATATATATATATATATATAAAATTTTAAATCAAATTTTTTTTCGTATAAATACTTCATATTTAAATTTCAACTTCAAATGTTTATTCAATCACAAATTTTTTTATAATCAAGCGGAAGAGCATGTTGCGATTCTGATTCCTAAAACCGGGATCGAAAGGAAATCGAAACCAAACCGTTACAATTTGGTTATGGTTTTTCCTTCAATAGGAATTGAAATATACTCTATACCGCAGTCAGGCATACTGTATGCTTTTATTTTCCCACCTGATTTTCCCGCCACTTCCGAGTGACGGCAGCCGTTGATTTAGATGATGAATGGGACGACGGTTGGATTGGTTAGAACGCAGGACAGCCGTTGGATTGAAAAGTCCAAACGGCCAACAGTAGTAGAAAAAGCAGACATGTCCACATAACATGTGTAATGATCATAATAAAGTTGAAAGAAGAGTGGACCTTTGTATAAAAGCAAAACGAATAGGGACGAAATGAAATTTAATAAATCGACGGGAATACTTTAATATGCCGTCATCAGCATCTAACTTATCATGTGGCTTATCCCCGAGTAATCTTGACCGTCCATATCTTAAATTGATTTTCTGTTTGATTGGCTTGCGTTTGATACAGTGCATTGACTATTATGATACTATCAGCAATTGGATGGCATATTACTGAATCCTTCAAGGGTTGTTAACTTGTTTAGTATTGTTTACGGCTGATTTTGGTCTCAGGATAATATGAGAATATTACTCCCGACACAATCCTCCTTCAATAGTGAATTTGTTTGGTTATGGGGGACCAAAAGCAAACTTAGTAAAAGACAGATAATACACCAATCGACCAGGAGATTTAACGTGATTCGGAGGATGTTTGTCCGACCTACGTCCACGGGCACAAATAAGACTACATTTTTATTGCTGGAATTCGTAATTCTTCTCTCTTTTTACAAGTTTTATTTTCACTCTTTACACATACTCTACCATTCTATTTATAATAGTGAAGGAATCAGATTCCTCTTAGTATGAGGTTTCCTAGTTGAAACAATTTCCTTTTCCCATAAGGATTCCTAGTCAACAACTACTTTTACCTCCTTTATCCCACTAGGACTCTGTCTCACTAGTTTTCCCATGAAAATAGGGTAACTTGTCATCTTATCCACAAGAATAGGGTGTCACCTTCCGGAGCACGCCTTCGCCATATGCTCGGTCTCCATGAGGTCGGTCATAGTGGTTATTTGATCTGAGAATGCTTCTGCCGATCTGATAATTGACCGGTCATCTTGAATTCAAGTGCTCGGTTGCCGACCATCAAGTGCTCGGTATCTTCGTGTTGTGGTCGGTCTTTTATTGTAAAACGCTCAGGCCCTTACTGCTGGCTTTTTATGGGTCGGGTCGGAATTAATGATATCGTCCAAGAAAGGAATTTACCTTTTTACCCATGTCGTACTCCTTGAATAACATAGTGCCTGAAAACACCATCAACATGTATAAAATTAAATAATTATTTTGTAAGATGGTAACTATCAATTTTATTATACAAATAAAAATTAAAATCTCTTTATATTGGGATAATAATTTTGGGCTCAATCCATCGTTTATATGGATTAATATAAACAAAAATGATATTCATATTCACACTTATCTCTAAAATTATCCCAACTCTTTCACTGTAGCTACAGTATAGCTACAATGATAACTATATCTATAGTGAGAGAGTTGAGATAACTTTAGGGATAAGTATGAGTATGAATATCATTTTCCTAATGTAAAATGTTGTCTTTATATTAAGGCTTGAATTGAGGGTTAGCAATTTTCCTAGTCCCATTTGAGGCTAGATTGATAACATATTTTCTTGTCATGATCTAAAAAATGAGACAGAACAAAAAAAAATTGAAATTTTTAATGGAATAGAATTAGATTTAACGAGAGATTTAATGAAATGTAATATATGATTAAGTATTTTTTATCCCAAAAAATATAACAGAATATTATTGGGACATTTTTTATCATGGTTATATAAACGTTAATCATGGTTATATCATGTTGATGGTGGTTTTCACCCCCCAATAAGTCAAAATCTCGAGTAAGAGTATATAAGAGATTTCCATTTCCAAACCTCAGGGGCCCAGGCCCAATAAGTTGAGGCATCCAGCCCAGCGAGGAGGTCAGCAATGGATTGCATTTGATGTCCGACCCAAAGTGGTACCTAGAGAAGATCATAACTGAGTTGTAAAGATGTTCAGAAGAGCAAAGCAGAGTGAATGCTTCATAGACGAACCGACCTAGTAGCACAGCAGGGCAAGCTGACAGTTGTTTCAGTTGCCCTACCCAGTTGGTTGGGTCGAGGTGTTAGTGGTATGATCCAATTCAAGTGACATAAGCCCTACATGTGAACTTGCATCTTCCTAAAAGGTCTGATATGAAATGAGCATGTCACCGACTTATCTTCCGGCGCACACTATCGCATATAAGTTGACAGGTTACAGGTTGGCATTGTGAGGTAGCGTGTGGCAGTGGCCAAAAGTGGCATGGTTTAATGAGATGTCAGGTGGCAGAGCTACTTTTGGCAGGCAGTTAGGGAAGAGAACCCTCACATTAATGGTAGATTTACGTGATTGACATCATGAGATTGGTGTCACATTAGAATTTGTATAGTATATAAAGGGATCGAGATTTCATTATAAATGGTTAGCTAATTTTATTTCATACACAGCTTGTGTTAGGGTTGGTGCTCAGAGTGCCAATCCGAATCGTATTTATGTCTGATTCATAAATACGAACAATTTTATTTTCCATAATATTACTAATTTAATGGTAGCACCCTTGTCTTTTATACACTTATTCGATCTAATTACGATTAGATATCTGATTATGATTAGATCGAAACTGAATATAGTTCAGTGATACGTGCGTATTAGACAAAAACCCTAAAATTTACAATGTAGTGCGCATTTACAATGCAGTTTGTAGTTGACATTGGGAAGTGCATTATAAGATGTATATCCTTAAATAAAGTTTCTGGTCAAGATTTATTAACACGGGTCGGTTACTAAAATCCACTGAGACCAGTACATGTCGTATATCGTGACTTGGTTCGATTTATCCCAATGAATCATGAGTCTCGGGAGACTCGTATAGACATGTATGTGTTTATTTGATAAGACACTGAACGGCTCACTGAAGATTTTCTAATAGATGATATACCAACGTCAATAAGAATATTCTCGAGTTGAGCGAGCATAGTGGTCATTTGACTTGAGATACCACAGTGGGATTTATGAGTTATCCTCCACACTTTGATGGCAGTCACGTCAACGATCTATTCATGATCAGACCTCCGCCTGTTCGTTGGGTGTAGACTGATGCTCATGATATCCAGTGTGTATCAATATAGGATCTGTCAGTCCTGTGTATAGGGCATAAACATCCTCACATGTTTACGATCTAGTAAATCCAGGGCCGTGTTATAACTTCGGAAACCAGTTCCGAGTGTTATTTAGAAATCTTTAATTGAAAGTCGACTATATTATACTGAACGGATTTGACGTTCTCATCTATATCCCAAGTATAATATGGATAGCCTGTGACGGAGGGATTATATGTATGTAATGACCTCGACTTGCATAGTTTAGCGAGATTATCAGTGGTCGTCATAATCCATGAGTGGGTGGATTATGGACATGAAATTGGATTTCGTGACGGATAAACCTAAACTTAGAGAGTCCCACAATATGAAGTATACTCGTTGAGCACTTGGGCAACGCGATATGAATAATACGGATTATTCATAATACTTCACCGGATTAAATGAGTTAATTCAGATCGTTTAATCGGTTAAACGATAACACATGCATTAGGGGATTTTGGCCGATCGTAGGTATTGTGTATTTATATTTGATACATAATACGATTAGATACACATTAATTATTCGTCAAATGAGATTTTGACACATGCCATAAATATATGTATTTGTTATTTATTGTAAATAAAAAAATACATATATAATAATTATTATTATATTAATTGATTATTTGAATATTTAATTGTTAAATATTTGAATAATTAATTAATTAAACTTTTTCCATAAATGTTATGAAATTTGTTTAATTATTATTGGACCATATGGCATGATTTAATTATACTTTATGTGTGCTAATTTGATTGGTTATCATAAAGTTAGTTTTTAATTTAATGAAATTAAAAAGGGCCAAAATGACCAATTTACCCTCAAAGTCGGTCATATAACTTTTAAATTAGAAAAATATTTTCTTCTTCATTTTATCACTTCCATTGCCGAGAGTTCACAAGAAAAAATGGGTTTCAATATGTTTGATGAATCCATGAAGAAACAAAGGAAAAATTGAAGAAAAAAGCTTGGAAATCAAGAGATTAAAAGGTAATCTTCTATAACCCAAGCTTAGAAATTAGTTTCAAGTTTTCTTGAATTCTTAGAATAGTTCTAGGGTTCCTTTAAATCTGAAAATTTGGGGCTTTTGGTTGTGGATGATGAATTGGAAGCTAATGAAACATGTGTGAAGTAAATTGGATGGAATTATTGTAATTAGTATCCAATTTGTTCATTTGATGATATGTTGCCATTCTAGAGTGTTATGACCACTCTTGTAATTCCTATAATTATTTTTGGGTTGTTCATATGTGGTGACTTTGGTTGGTGTTATGATTAATTAGATTAAACTTGAAAATTTGGATTTAAAGCATGAAAATTGGAATTTTTGATTTCTGGATCAGATCTGGAAGAACTGGAAATTGTTTGATAAATTTGATGTCATATGAATGTAATGGATGTGTTTTGGGAGTTGGAACAATTTCCGAAAAGTGTTTCGGAGTTGAAATAAGCGAAAATAGTGAAAAATGACGTTACCGGGTGACTTTTGAGCCAACCGGGTGACGGCTATCCAAACAGTGAGTTTATCATTGTTACGGCTGCCCATGAACTGCCCTAACACTATTTGGGCTGACCTGGGAAGTCCCCATAAGTGTTGGGTCATCGGTTCGGTCAAAAACATATTTTGTGTCATTTTGCGGAAAAACATTTTTCGTAAAAGTTTCGCGACGTTTCATATATATTTATGTCGTTATTTGATATCGAATAAATAGGTTTAGGTGAAATATGAATAAATTATTCATATTAGATATTGAATAATTTATTTGGTAATTTGGAAAAGTTTTTAAATTACGATTTCGCCCGAACCGCGCTTCCGCTGCACCATTTGCCCAAAACCCCAACAAAAATTGATATCAGAGCAGGTCTGATGCTTCATCCATTACATTATTCATGCTTGATATTTGATATTTAATCCAATTTTAATGTTCGTACATGCATGATATCTAGATATGTTTCTTAACTTTTCGGTTCTACGCTAACGGAAAATATAACGAAAATTTAATGGTTAAATTGACTTATATTTTCTATAGGTAGAATTGAATTGTTTAGAAAATGATTTAGATTAAAATTCTGCATTTGATGTAAAGTATAGCTTCCTGAGGAAAATCTCCGCTTAGAAATAAGGTTGTAAAGTGACGTGTGTTGGATACATATTTTTTGGTCCGTCTTATCAGTACGGTTTATGGGTACCTTTCTATACTGCATCTGCGATCGTGCCAAAGCTGTGAGGGTGTAGGTTATGGGATTTTATCCATCCCGGTTGTATATTGATACTGGACAAATTCAAGTGAAAGTGGAAATCCTGAACGTGCCAAAGCTGTCATGACTACATCGGTAGCTTGAGTTTGTCATTGACAAGTGAATCATTGATACGCATCCTTGTGAATGTGCCAAAGCTGTCATAACGAGAAATGATCAGGACCAAAATTAGGAGTCAATGGTGAGTGATTGATAATGAGTTGTCTACCTAATGAATATACGTAGGCGAGATCGGGCCAAAGCTATGAGTCGAAATATATTCATGTGATCTTACTTATTATGGAATTCGATTTAATTATTGAATTCCTGTTGTCCGTTGGGGATTACGGTATTACGTAAAGTAGTGGGAGACACTACTTGGTTAAAAATCCATAACTAAGGCAGTGCGTAATTTTATGGAATTTACTGCTTCTTTTTCCTTTTATTCTATATAGTTTATAGAATTATACTTCTAATACAATGCATGCTTATTACTTGAATATGTTTTCTGACTTTACTTATGATTGCGTAATTCTAGAATAGGTTCTAGAAAGACATTAAACTTAGATATTGTTAGATTAATTGAAACCATCGGGAACTGTTTTTACGATTTTCTTAAAAATCAAGATGGTTTGTGACTTAGTTACTAAGTCACGTTAGGTAATCTAAATAGATATTTGTTTAGGATATAACTGTCTAGAGAGAATAGTTTCTTATGCAATAAGAATTGACTTGAATTAGTTCATGTCTCGAGATTCTTGTCTAGCATTAAGAAAACCCCTTTAGTATTTATTTATCTTATAATGACGTTTCTTGGCTTTAGTGACTTTAGAAGTCACGTGTTTGACACAGTTTGCTAATCAATCATTTGCAATCGTTGTGAATAATTGAACGCAAATTATAAAAGCTTAAGAAATGAGATTTGTATAGTTGTGTATAGAGAATATTGATTCTCACAATACGACAATTGTAGGTATGAGATACCAGATCTTCCGTCTAGTTATTTAAAATAATGTTTAATAACTGTTTTGATATTTGATATCAGAACTTGTGACTATTGGATAGTTACTTGTTCTGTATAAACAATTGTTACATATTTTAAAGTGACTAGTAGTGTCATTAATGAAAAGATAAACATTAAGAAAAATATTCGGTAAAATAAATAACTTAGAACTGTGCTTTATGAGATTTTATCATAAAAGTATTAGATGTTAATTTCTTATGGTAAATGATGGTCTGATACGAGATCACACCATATATCCTTAACCATTTAATGAATATTGTATTCAGGATGTGATTAAATCTCATTTGACCAATGATCGTCATTGATGAACGGAAAATATATCAATATTTACCGCCCATTTTACTTAATATTTTGTTTAGTTTCTCGGGTTTGATGAACGTTTTGATGTGTTTTAGTTTATTTTGCAGATAAAATAATATTGGGACACAATGAAATCATTTATGACGAAATGTGGGTCAAATAAGGGCAAAAATTGGACTTGACATATTAATTTTGGAGATTGGAAACTTAAAAGGGCGTTTTAACGAAGTGCAGTTTTGGAAATTCCAATTTTGCGCATCTGTCGTATTTTGGGCATTACTTTTTACTCCGATATCAGATTGAGCTGATTCAAGTTCCAGATTAAACAAGACGTAAAGATATACAACTTTGAAGGATAAAATAATTTCGAATTCTGAAGATTTCTTGCCCGAAATTGATGAACCATCCAAAAGTGTGTTGTGTGTAATTATTAAAGTCATTTTCAAAGCAAAAAATAAATAAATTAATAAATAATAAAAATTATCAAATCACCACCAAACATGATAAGAAATTAGTGGAGCAATTAATAATGGATTTGGTGGAGCAATTAGTGGAGTAATTAATAATAGATTTGGTGGATGAATTGATGGAGGCAAAATTTTGCCTATAAATACCAAGCCATTTCATTTGTAAATTCATACTTTCTTCTAAGTAAATCCTTAAGAATACTAAGAAGATTGTATCTTGTTTGTTTATTTACAGCTTTCGGTTAATAATTTCCGCTTTCGCACTTTCTTTTCTTTACTTGTCAGTTTTTACTTTCCGCAATTTACTTTTACGCACAATATTTTTCTTTCTTTAATTTTCAGTTTTTACTTTTCAGTAATGAGGAGGTAACTCCCCTTTCCTGGGGTAAAAGGTAAAACTTTTGTTACTAATATTTAGATTAATCTCCCTTAATTTATAATATAGAAACGAGTTAAAACCTGACTTAACGAGGATATCGCCATATTGGTCGATTGGTAATTATTTAAATTGGTTTTAACCTGACTAAACTGGATACCGTCTGATTGGTCGGTTGGTAATTAATAATTAATTTTACTTAATCTGGATACCGCCTATATGGCTGGTTGGTAATTATCATGCAAAGTTTATATATTATATTAAGAGAGATATCTAAAATAGAAGTAATAAAAGTGGATTTTTTTACCTCAACATTTTCTTTTATTGTACTTTTGCTTTATTTACTTTTCAGTAATTTACTTTCAACATTTACTTTTCAGCATTTAATTTTCAGTATTTAATTTCAGCATTTACTTTCCGTCATTTACTTTTCAGCAATTTACTTTTCAGCATTTTACTTTATGTCTTTTATTTTATTTAAGTTTCTACTACCCGTAAATATGTGTCGTAACTAAGCCAGTTATCTGGGGTTGTGATGAAATCCAATATCACCGGTTTATAAAGGGTTATTTTATAGTTTGGCTAATTTAAAGGTTTACTTATTAAGTCTTAAGCTTAATGCGTCTTGTTAATTGGCCATTAATAAGATTAATCTGGTAAATCTAAAATAAATTTGACAAATGAGTTTTAGGTTTCAGCCTTAAACTTAATAGCCCACGATCTTCCTTGAGGATAAATAATCCTTTAATAGATTTCCTTACAGGATAGACATATACCTGTCGGGCGGGGGTAGCCATAATTGGAACTTAAACTTAATGAATCCAGGTAATTTGGTTGACATAGACATATGGTTCAATTGGGTTATACTGGGTATTTGCGTCTGACCATAAACATAGGCTTTTGCATAATTTCGTGTTCCAGGTTAGTAAACCGATTTATTACACAAATATGAAATAACCACTTCATCTTTTAAAAGATATTAGAAAGATTCACAACCCTAGATAGTTTCCTAATATTGAATTTTCTTAAACCTACTTTCTCGCAATTTTATTTACTTATTTTTAAATTCAAAATCATCACCATTTCAAATCAATCAATCAACCTGTTAGATACTAGTAATCATTTGACCTCATAAAATTAATAGATTATGTATTAAGTCCTCGTGAGATCAATATTTTTTATACTACTTGAACGATACGTACGCTTGCGTTATACGCGTGTGATTACACACCGGTCAGTCATTGGACCACAAGATTTATTAGACTAATACATTGAATGTATGTAGTTTAATGAATTAGAAATTGCATTGGATAGTTTTCTTACTTCGTAACTTAGTTAATAAATTATCATGACTTAGTTGCGAGTTTCTAAAAGAATATATATTGGACATCTTGAATAGTTCGAGAACTTTCAATATGTTTTCTGATGAAACGTGAATAGAATATTTTGAATAGTTCAAAGATATTCTATTTGAAGTGTTGAAAACTATATCTTTGAAATTCATTGTGAATCTTTGAATTATTAAAAGATGTTTGATATGATCAAACATATGAATTTAAGGCAATTAGTTCTAAAGTTATTTAATGAATGTGATTCTTACTCAATATTAAACTTCCACGATTCCATTTTGATGGAATTGGTCAGTGGGAGTAATTAAATCTTATATAATTTGATTCGTTGATATTGAGTGTCACCGAATTAATTTCAATACTCTTGGGGTTATGCTCCAGTAACACTAATTCATCTCTTTAATTAAGGTTCCATTTGTTTCTACAATTATGTATATGATATGTATAGGTAGAAAATTCGAATCTTAAAAAGTTTGAGATTTGAAACTTTCTTTTGTATAATGGTTATATAATTGAAAGTACTTGTGCCTCGGAGGTACGAGTGATAGGTTTATCATTTATTCTATTTAATGGAGTATTGTATTCTATTTGATAGAATATCTTTTCTACGATCCTGAGTAATAAACTTATTTTGTTACTTGGTGGTTAACATTGGATGTTGACGATTGTAGAAAGAACTTGACTTAGTGAAGTCAAATGTGAGAATGATAAACTAAAATGGAACTGCATAATTAATAAGATGAAATGACCCTTAGACATCTTCCGTATAAGTTCAATAGGATGTCAGAATCATTTACAAAGTATTTGATACTTAATGATTATGTTGTTTTCTAATCAAAGAAAGTTATCCTATAACTTATAGTGAGAGCTATATTTGATATCGATTTCAGAAATTACCATTGAACCATAGATCTAAAATTGTTCATAGCTTACTACGATCAAGTTTTGAACTTGATTAAGCTTTCGTTATGAATAGTTCATAAAATGTGCAAATTGTTTGTGCAACAAAAGCAAAGTGAGCTTGATAAAGATTTGGCATTTATAGTATGACAGTGAGAAATGTTATACTCAGTAGTCTATTGTAGATTCTGAGAGAACTTGTTGTGGGCACAGGAACTGGGCGACGCATGCTGTCCCGGGCTCGCGGCTCGGTCGTGAGTACGGAGTAGCCACGAGGGACTAAACCGGAGAATAATGGAGTCGCCACCCGGTGTGAACCGGGAAAATGAGATTTAAGGCCGCACTCACCCCTCGCAAGGGAAGACCTCAAACCGTTGGGTTCAGAATGGTCTCTTACTTATGTCACTTGTAATGAAAGGATTTATGTAATAATTTAATCAAGTTTAAGTAACACTTATTTCCAAGAGTATCATGCTTCTAAATTCACATGCATACATCAACAAGTTCATCACAACATGCAACATCACATGGAAATCTCATGAACATTTCTCAATCATATGATAGGGAAAACTAAGAACAACCTAATCATGCTTGAGTACTATCTCATGAATATATTAACCAATAACATGCTAACAGCCTAATCATGCTTGAACATCATCCCAAGACACATCGAATGGATAAATGCAGGAATACAAATAATATGATTGACTACATAATGCAAGAAAGATCACCAAGAGGCAATTATATATGAATATGATGAGACAGACTCAGTTCAGTGTGTGCGCGTTCGTGTAGCGTTCGTAAACGCGTTCGAACGATAAACAGAAGGTTCGCGTTCGTGTAGCGTTTGATAACGCGTTCGAACGGTACCAGACCTAATGAAACAAAATGCATGCGCGTTCGAGTACGTTTGTAAAACGCGTTCGAACGGGAAACAGAAGGTTCGCGTTCGTATAGCGTTCCAAGACGCGTTCGAACGGGAACAGACCTGATGCACAAAATATGACGCAATACATACATAAAAAGCAAATAGCGAAATATGAAGCGCGGCGAAGTATCGTGGCGAAGGATTTTAACCTCTCCAATTAGAGGACCTTTCATCGTACTTACTAAGCCCATGCGCTTATCTCAATGTATATAAAAATAAAGACAATAACCTTAGACTTCATATACCCGATTGAACACATCTTACATTCACCGAATATACGTTAATCGGCGCGGCAAAGCATCATGGTAAAGGATTTTAACCTCTTCAATTAGAGGATCTTTCATCGCACTTACTAAGCTCATGCGCTCGATCACATCATGCATACAAAAATAAAGACAATCATATCAAACTTAGTATAATCGATTGAACATATCTTATATCCAACCGAACACACATCAACCAGCGCGGCAAAATATTATGGTAAAGGATTTTAACCCCTCCAAATAGGGGACCTTTAATCCGACTTACTAAGCCCATGCACTTGATTGTATCATACATACAAAAGTAACGTGCATAATTCAAATAACGAAGAATAAATAAATCAAAGCAACATAAAACAAAAGAATGGGCCGTTTACTCAAGTGGTACGTGGAGTTGTATCCCGAGTACAGATCATACTACCGTCCATTCGGAATCGGCTATGAAATTTATGTCCGGGTTTCCATTCTATATACCATAAGAGGCGACACATTTTCCATTTCATTCAAGCCACAACATGCATCCACAAAAGACTCTCATGCGAATAGAATTCGAAAATAATCAAAAGACGAATATAAACTAATGAGAAAAGTGCCCTCAGGTCTAACCTTTTAAATCACCTCTCGGATGTACGGTACACGATCGTCGGAAGGGTGGATGCTCCGTAACTCTTCCGGTTCACTGGTTCACTGCTCTCGTTCGTTGTCTTACTATTTTGAGTCGTCTTTCTCCGTCTTTTGATGTTGCTTTTGATTCCGATTCGCTGCCGTTTTTCTACTGTTCTGCTGCTGTATTTTAGTTACTGTTCTTGGGACGTTTTGGCTACTGTTTTGGGTGTGATTTTCGGTGGTGTTATGGTGTGGTTCGGGGGCTGTTTTGATGAGATAAAGGGGCTGTTCGGGATGTGTTTTTGGTCATGGCAATGAGGGTTCTTTGGTTTGTGATCTTCGGTTATTGAGAGTGAGGGAGAGTTGTGTCAATAAGCTTTGGGTGTTTCTTGTGTGTATTGTGATTTTCGTGTGAGTTTTGTGTATGAGCTTGGGTGTTTCTTGTGTGAATGAGCTAGGGGAAGAGGTTGGAAATTCTTTGCTTCTTTTCTTGTAATAGGCGTGCACTAGCGGAGAAGAATGCCTTGGAGAGGTTGTTTGTTATATAGAGAATGTCTAGGGCTTCACCTTGTCTCACAAGGAAGGGATTTTGGCATTAAAGAGAGGATTTAATTTGGTGTTGGACAAGGAAAGCAAGGGATTTGATTTGGTGTTGGATAAGGAAATCAATGGATTGAGGGGGGACAAATTTGGTTTAGATTAGGAATACAATATTTTTAATTGGTTATGATTGATTTTAATTAGGCATGATATCTTTTTAGTTTGGTATGTGATTTTTAGATTTGTTTTGATTTCACCATGTGTTAAATATGTGTTTTAAGTGGGCTTGGGCGTGTGGGCCAAGGCTTGGGCGAACTGGGCTTAATGTGAGGCTTGCAGCAAAACTAGAATTACCGACACCGTTCGAATGCCTCCTTGAACGCGGCATGAACGCCCGCAATCTGTTTGCCGTTCGAACGCATACACGAACGCAGCACGAACGAAAACAGTGAACCTTGTTTATTCTGAATTTCCCCTTCCGATGTCCGTTTTCCGTGACTTAAAAGGTAGTGTCTCCAAATGAGACTCATCATAGGGACTTATATGCAAAAATGCAGTGCCTACAGTCGCCCCCACTTTGATGGGACTTGTGTAATGTGCAATAGTGACAATCCTATCAAAGTTATGCAATGCATTTTCACTTACCTGGCTTGCCAACTGCCACTTGACTTTCCACGTGTTGAGTTGATTTGGGTGGTGAGGTGCTGCGACCCCTGGTTCATTCCCGAACCGCTGTGATGTGGTCCATTCCAGAACCGTTACCGTGAGATGTCCATTCCCGAACTGTTACTGTGAGTTGTCCATTCCCGAACTGTTTCTGTAAGGTGGTCCATTCCCGAACCGTTACTGTGAGGTGGTTCATTCCCGAACCGTGTTTCCATTCTTGGAGTGCCATTCTCGGCTTGTGATGCAATGGGCCTCAAACTGATAGTGATGTGGGCCTCGACCCTGGGACTCATCCCCAAAACTGAAAGTGATGTGGACCTCGACCCTGGGACTCATCCCCAAAACTGATGCTGAAGTGGGCCTCGGCCCTAACTGCTACAGATATGGGCCTCGCCCCCAGACTGATACTGATGTGGGCCTCGACCCTCTGGATTCATCCCAAACTGATACTGATATGGGCCTCGACCCTCTGGATTCATCCCAAACTGATACTGATATGGGCCTCGACCCTCAGGATTCATTCATTGGATTCGTTCCAAAATCTGAGAGATTCATTCCCCGGATTCATTCCAAATTCTTGAGAGATTCATTCTCTGGATTCGTTCCAAAATTCTGAGAGATTCATTCATTCGATTCATTCCAAATTCTGAGAGATTCATTCCTTGGATTCGTTCCAAATTCTGAGAGATTCATTCCCCGGATTCATTCCAAACTCGAGAGATTCATTCCCTGGATTCATTCCAAATTCTGAGAGATTCATTCCCTGAATTCATTCCAAACTCTGAGAGATTCATTCCCTGAATTCATTCCAAACTCTGAGAGATTCATTCCCCGGATTCATTCCAAATTCTTGAGAGATTCATTCTCTGGATTCGTTCCAAAATTCTGAGAGATTCATTCCATGGATTCGTTCCAAAATTCTGAGAGATTCATTCCTTGGATTCTTTCCAAAATTCTGAGAGATTCATTCCCTGAATTCATTCCAAACTCTGAGAGATTCATTCCCTGGATTCATTCCAAATTCTGATAGATTCATTCCCTGGATTCATTCCAAATTCTGAGAGATTCATTCCCTGGATTCATTCCAAATTCTTGAGAGATTCATTCTCTGGATTCATTCCAAAATTCCGAGAGATTCATTCCCTGGATTCGTTCCAAATTCTGAGAGATTCATTCCCTGGATTCATTCCAAATTCTGAGAGATTCATTCCCTGGATTCGTTCCTGAAACTGTACTGTTGCTGTTTCTGACTAGCTTGCATTTGCTGCTTTCTCTCTTTCTTTCTTCGAAACCTGTTAATATAAAACACAAAAAAAGATGCAAAATGTGTTACGTGTATGCATGAGTTTCCTATCCCGTTGGGTTAGGTCTTCGGTCAATTCCCTTAGTGACAGCCCGGTCTTCTCTTCCTTAGGCAAAGTACTGCTTCAATCTGTCTACACTAATTGGTCCTGTGAACTCATTTCATTTCCAAGTCAAACAGTCTCACTGTCTTCATTTCCCAATTTCTGAATGGCCAACTTATCTTTTCTGCTTGCTTCTTCTGAGGATTCCCTACGTTCTGAGTATCATAATACCAAGATTGAATGCTTTTGTCACATGCACTCATGTTGCAAGTTGAGAAGTGGAGATTCAGGCAAGTAAGCGAAATTAACTTCTTTATTATTGTTGAGAAAAGGTTCGAACAAGCAAACAAAATCAATGTCTTCATTAAAAATGCAAGATAAACTTGGAGAAACAGCAGTGCCTTCTTCCTCAGCCTCTGGTTCTTCATTGTTATTATCCCTTATCTCCATGTGAGAAGCTTGGTGGTTGAGGGTTTGGAGGACAAAGGTTTCAGGCAAGCCAAAGTTGATCATGGTGGTGGGACGGAGTGGTAATTTGGTAGAGGATTCCTGTGTGTGCTGGGTTGCTCTCTTTCTGGGTCAGGTATTTTGTGGGTGTCAATCAGGTCTTGGATCTCATGCCTAAGGCGGGGCAGTTGTCAGTTTCGTGACCCTTTTGCTGGTGAAAATAACAGAATAAGTTCAAGTCAAGGTAGTGCGGCACATGGCTGGGGAGTGGTTTAGGTTCCAATAGTTTCAGGAGTCCTTGCATCTTCAATTTCTCAAACACCTTTGATAGAAGTCTACCCAAGTTGGAGAAACGTCTGTTCCTGATGGCAGTGACCTCAGCACTGGAAGACTTGGCTTCGGGATGTCCCCCAAAATTCCTTCTATTCTGGCCATAAAACTTCTTGTTCTCGACCTCATCTTCTTCAATATCCATGACAGTTTCCCTCAACTGTCGGAAATCCGCAATCATTGAAGTCATCCTCCTCAACTTGCCATAGATCGAGGGCTTAGTGCCCTTGATGATCATTTTAATCTGGTCATTCTCAGAGGGCCTAGTCTGTATTTTCATAAGTTGGCTTCTCCGGCGGTCTACATACTCCTTGAAGCTTTCTTATGGCTTCTGTTTAGTGTTCTCCAAATCACGAAGTGACAAATCAATCTCTAAGTCTGTAACATACTGTTTCAGAAAAGCATCAGCTAGTTCCTTCCAATCTTCCTTAACCTTCTTCTTAAGGCTATGATACCAAACCACAGATGCCCCCTCGAGTGACATCTCAAACATCTTTTGGACTTGGCATTGTGATAGGCCCATTGAACTCATGACTGAGACATATTACTGCATATGGACCCTCGGGTCTCCATTCCCATTAAACTTGGCCATGTCGGGCATTTTAAACTGAGCTGGCAGCTGTTCTCCGAAGGTCATTGCCTCATAATCTAACAACTCTTCATGTTTACCCCTCATTTTGCGGGAAATGTTTCAATCTGATCCCGGAGCCTCTGAAATTCTGCCTGAGACCCAATCACTCTGCCTGTTGCATACTCTGCCATTTCATCATCAAAAGTGGGGATATCATCCCCCAACCCATTCGGAGGCTCCTCACGTCTTACATTCTCAGAATTTCCCCCAGCACGGGGCACATCCATATTTGTCATGGCAGTAGTCAAGGCTTGCAACTGTTTAGTGACCTTGGTGAGACCGTTCTCTAACTGATCCATACAGGATACCTTATTACCAGATTCACTCATGACTGTTACTGTTCTTTTAATGAGCCTTGTTCCTTCTCTAACCCAACGGGAATCTATGATGGCTTTCAGAACACAAGGGTTAACATGATGTATGTATGCATGAGGTGCATGAGATGCATGTAACATATACTAAATCAACTAAAATTTTCAAACAAATCGGCCCGTTATCATTTTAGAAGCTTTCGGGATAACTGTCATAGGAGTGAACTCGTCCCAGTTTAAATGGCCCAACAAGTTCACATCTCATGGCAAGGAGCCCAACTAAATCCAAATGGTAATGTTCCGAACACAAGCACAAAGTGGCCCATCAACATTTAGAAGCCTTTGGCCCAATCGTCATAAAATACGTTCTTGTCCTAGTTTAAATGGCCCAACAAGCCCATATCTCATGACAAATGGTCCAAATGGATCCAAACGGCGATGTTCCCAAACACAAGCATAAAAGATAATGCAAACATAAAGTAATAATTTCTACGGAATGGCCCATCAACATTTCAGAAGCTTTGGGCCCAATGGTCATAAGGTACGAACTCGCCCCAGTTTAAATGGCCCAGCAAGTCCGCATTTCTGACAATGGTCCAACTGCATCCAAATGAGGATGGTCCACTAGCACATACTCAAGGAAATAATTGTTACTTTAACCATACAAACCCGGTCTATGGGTGGGTTCGCAGGAGTATAGACAAAGGCTCTCGTCGGCGAAGGATGACCCACAACTAGGTCTCCCCAATCAAGGGTTCGAGCAACCAAGTGAGCGCACCCTTTTTTATACACTAAGGTACGTGCCAATGAGCTATGGTGTGTGACTGACTGTCAAATGGATTTCCCGTTGTAGATTCCCCAGAGGGAAGGTGGAGCGAGGCTCACTTAAATACCCAAGCCTCTTAGGCTCTTATCGCTTGGTGTCAGGAATAAACAACGAGTCCTCCAAATTAGTCCATCACAATAGGCTACGAGTAGATGGATATATAGGTGCCTTCACAGCTTTTCCTTCTAGAAAGGTAGTGAATGAATGAAGACACCAAGCCATTACCTAGCCTCAAAATGCCTTTGATTAAAACCCCATTTTACCCACTATAGACACGGTCAATTAAAAAATAAATCCAAACATTACAAGACAATATTTCGGGGCCGATTCTCTATCCCCAGTGGAGTTGCCAGACTGTGGGCACAGGAACTGGGCGACGCATGCTGTCCCGGGCTCGCGGCCCAGTCGGGAGTACAGAGTAGCCACGAGGGACTAAACCGGAGAATAATGGAGTCGCCACCCGGTGTGAACCGGGAAAATGAGATTTAAGGCCGCACTCACCCCTCGCAAGGGAAGACCTCAAACCGTTGGGTTCGGAATGGTCCCTTACTTATGTCACTTGTAATGAAAGGATTTATGTAATAATTTAATCAAGTTTAAGTAACACTTATTTCCAAGAGTATCATGCTTCTAAATTCACATGCATACATCAACAAGTTCATCACAATATGCAACATCACATGGCAATCTCATGAAAATTTCTCAATCATATGATAGGGAAAACTAAGAACAACCTAATCATGCTTGAGTACTATCTCATGAATATATTAACCAAATAACATGCTAACAGCCTAATCGTGCTTGAACATCATCCCAAGAACACATCGAATGGATAAATGCAGGAATACAAATAATATAATTGACTACATAATGCAAGAAAGATCAACCAAGAGGCAATTATGCATGAATATGATGAGACAGACTCAGTTCAGTGTGTGCGCGTTCGTGTAGCATTCGTAAACGCGTTCGAACGATAAATAGAAGGTTTGCGTTCATGTAGCGTTTGATAACGCGTTCGAACGGTACCAGACCTGATGAAACAAAATACATGCGCGTTCGAGTAGCGTTTGTAAAACGCGTTCGAATGGGAAACAGAAGGTTCGCTTTCGTATAGCGTTCGAAGACGCGTTCGAACGGTAACAGACCTGATGCACAAAATATGACGCAATACATACATAAAAAAGCAAATAGCGAAATACGAAGCGCGGCGAAGTATCGTGGCGAAGGATTTTAACCTCTCCAATTAGAGGACCTTTCATCGCACTTACTAAGCCCATGCCCTTATCTCAATGCATATAAAAATAAAGACAATAACCTTAGACTTCATATACCCGATTGAACACATCTTACATTCAACCGAATATACGTTAATCGGCGCGGCAAAGCATCATGGTAAAGGATTTTAACCTCTTCAATTAGAGGACCTTTCATCGCACTTACTAAGCCCATGCGCTCGATCACATCATGCATACAAAAATAAAGACAATCATATCAAACTTAGTATAATCGATTGAACATATCTTATATCCAACCGAACACACATCAACCGGCGCGGCAAAGCATTGTGGTAAAGGATTTTAACCCCTCCAAATAGGGGACCTTTAATCCGACTTACTAAGCCCATGCACTCGATTGTATCATACATACAAAAGTAACGTGCAAAATTCAAATAACGAAGAATAAATAAATCAAAGCAACATAAAACAAAAGAATGTGTCGTTTACTCAAGTGGTACGTGGAGTTATATCCCGAGTACAGATCATACTACCGTCCATTCGGAATCGGCTATGAAATTTATGTCCGGGTTTCCATCCTATATACCACAAGAGGCGACACATTTTCCATTTCATTCAAGCCACAACATGCATCCACAAACGACTCTCATGCGAATAGAATTCGAAAACAATCAAAAGATGAATATAAACTAATGAGAAAAGTGCCCTCAGGTCTAACCTTTTAAATCACCTCTCGGATGTACGGTACACGATCGTCGGAAGGGTGGATGCTCCGCAACTCTTCCGGTTCACTGGTTCACTGCTCTCGTTCGTTGTCTTACTATTTTGAGTCGTCGTTCTCCATCTTTTGCTGCTGCTTTTGACTCCGATTCCCTGCCGTTTTGCTACTGTTCTGCTGCTGTATTTTAGTTACTGTTCTTGGGACGTTTTGGCTACTATTTTGGGTGTGATTTTCGGTGGTGTTATGGGTGTGGTTCGGGGGCTGTTTTGATGAGGTAAAGGGGTTGTTCGGGATGTGTTTTGGTCAAGTAAATGAGGGTTCTTTGGTTTGTGATCTTCGGTTATTGAGAGTGAGGGAGAGTTGTGTCAATAAGCTTTGGGTGTTTCTTGTGTGTGTTGTGATTTTCGTGTGAGTTGTGTGTATGAGCTTGGGTGTTTCTTGTGTGAATGAGCTAGGGGAAGAGGTTGGAAATTCTTTTCTTCTTTTCTTGTAATGGGCGTGCACTAGCGGAGAGGAATGCCTTGGAGAGGTGTTGTTTATATAGAGAATGTCTAGGGCTTCACCTTGTCTCACAAGGAAGGGATTTTGGCATTAAAGAGAAGATTTAATTTGGTGTTGGACAAGGAAAGCAAGGGATTTGATTTGGTGTTGGATAAGGAAATCAATGGATTGAGGGGGGACAAATTTGGTTTAGATTAGGAATACAATATTTTTAATTGGTTATGATTGATTTTAATTAGGCATGATATCTTTTTAGTTTGGTATGTGATTTTTAGATTTGTTTTGATTTCACCATGTGTTAAATATGTGTTTAAGCGGGCTTGGGCGTGTGGGCCAAGGCTTGGGCGAACTGGGTTAATGTGAGGCTAGCAGCAAAACCAAAATTACCAACACCGTTCGAACGCCTCCTCGAACGAGGCACAAACGCCTGCAATCTGTTTGCCGTTCGAACGCATACACGAACGCAGCACGAACGAAAACAATGAACCTTGTTTATTCTGAATTTCCCCTTCCAATGTCTGTTTTCCGTGACTTAAAAGGTAGTGTATCCAAATGAGACTCATCATAGGGACTTATAGGCAAAAATGCAGTGCCTACACTTGTCTCTAATCGCACTGATTGAACAATTAAGGATCTGTGGTGGTAATATTGATATTAAACTGTGTATTTTGGCTAAAGAATACAAAGTGGCGTTCTTAAGTGATTTCTTCGAATGAGAAATTCGTCGTGGTTTCTTTGTTTGAAGAGTTTATTCTAGAATGGCCCTAGAGTTTGTATTCTGCTGAGATCACAGTTTGATATACTGGTTTATAGAGACTATTGTAGACTCAGGTAAGCTTTCCGGAAATCCGTGTTCTCTGATTTTGATATCAGTCAGATTGTCTGATTTTATCGAAGTATAGAGAATACGTATTGGTCAATAGGGTCAGTTGGAGCGTACAAATTTTTTTCTAGTATTATATATAATAAGTCTTATTTTCTCTGTGAAAGCAGTGTGAACAGTCTCTGTTATATTTGATATAAAGTTTCATATATGATATAAAACAAGTAATCCCGCTTAAGGGCCATGAGTATGCGATACACATTAAGATGTGTATAGGATACCGTGGATTGGCACTAGAGCAAGTGGGAGAAATTGTTAGGGTTGGTGCTCAGAGTGTTGGACAATTATGACCCATAACATCACTATTTGTAAAGAACATTGTGTTTTTGTACAAATTATCTATGTGACAAAAGGAAATTGCTATTTTATCATTATTGTAATTGGAGTACTTGGATATATATTAATGATAAAATCCATATGATTAAATCGGATTAATAAGATATGAGACAATATTAATCCACAAACGGTTTAATCATTAAATATCCCTAGTCGAAGTATTATCGAGATTGGACATTGATAATGCGGAATAAACTAGTATTACACTTGTGCGCGTTATGGAAGCTTAACGACATAGTTCTCATATATTTGGGTATTGGATACTTATGCAAGTGTAATAAGAGGTTCTGTTAGCCGTTGGACCGGGAACAGTTCGCTCTGGATAGACCCACTCAGAATCTCATTGGTAGTATGACTATGTGTCTATGGGAATCCGAATCAGGGTAGATGTATGTGATCTTTAACCTGAGACTTACGTCGCTATTACTTGCGACAATCAGTTTACTTTAGTATTGGTCGTCTGGAGCTTTAACAGGTTCTGTGTACGCCTATATTCGGTTTACTGAGAATCGTAGTGTATTGGATGTGATGTCAAGATGAGAGTATCACTTCAGTCATATGGAGATGAGGATCACACATGATACATAACTAATACTCTTAAAAGCTGCAGCTATCGGGATAATATGACTAGGTCATGACTTCCCGATTACAGAGATTAGTTACTCAGAATCCAATATATGCTTCGTACGGGGTAGACACAGAGCCAGCCCTAGGCCTAACATGTGACATCCGATACTGGATTGTATTACGCATTACCTAATATTAGTATTACTACGCCTGATACAGATGATATTCCTCGGTGAATATTTCTGGAGAATTGGGTAGGCACAATACTTTGCTAGAAGCCAACCATGTCTTGTAAATCGGTGAGAACATGGTACGGGGTACGCATGTGTTCGGATAGTCCGATAACTATATTTACTGCCAACATATCCAGGAATCTCTTGGATTGCTTCCCAAAGATTCACCAATGACATTTGACTCAAAATAGAATTAATCTAGGATTAATTATGAGAGAGAAAATTAATCTGGGATTAATTGCGGCAAAAATTAATCTGGGATTAAATTCGTATAGAAGAGATAACGCGATTAATTTAGAATTAATCAATAAAATAAATTTAATAGTTAAATTTGATTTTTCTATTTAATTTATTTATTTGGGGCTAAAATAATATATCGGATATATTAATTGAAATCGGATTTCAATACAAAATTAAAATTGGATTTTAATTCAGGCGAACGAATTAATTTAGAATTAATTCGTAAGCGACTATCGTAATAATTTTGCGAGGCATAACTATTTAATTAAATTGGATTTAATTATTTAGCGACGACAAATTCGTTTAATCGGAATTAAACGAACCCGGGCCCAAGTCTAGTTGTGTGTTGAGGAAGTCAACACAAATTTTGAATTTAAATATGGTGAGACCACATGACTTACATCAATGGTCAATTATTGATGGAAGCAGTTGGCTTTAATTAATACATTCTTTTAATCACACAACTACCAAGTTTTGGAAACATAACACACTCTCTTATTCCCTCTTTGGCTTGGCCGAAACTTCTCTCCGTTATTGGTGAAATTTTTGCTTCAAAATTTCAAGAAATCTAGCACTTGGAGGAGTCATTGAGGTGATAGAGAAACTCACCCAAGGAACAAACAACAAGCTTGGAGCTTCATCCAAAAGAAATTTTTGAAATTTCTCCATATACACCGTAAATGATTCTGCCACTTTACTTGTTTATTTCACATATAAAATCATATTTAGGATCTTGTGGCATGTCTTAGAGACTAACACGGAGTGCCAATCCTGATCGTATTTATGTCCGATTCATAAATACGAACAATTCTATTTTCCATAATATTACTAATTTAATGGTAGCACATTTGTATTTTATACACTTATTTGATCTAATTACGATTAGATATCTGATTATGATTAGATCGAAACTGAATCTGGTTCAGTGATACGTGTGTATTAGACAAAGACCATAGGATTTACAATGTAGTGCACATTTACAACGTAGTTTGTAATTGACATTGGGAAGCGCATTATAAGATGTATATCCTTAAATAAAGTTTCTGGTCAAGATTTACTAACACGGGTCGATTAGTAAAATCCACTGTGACCAATACATGTCGTATATCGTGAGTTGGTCCAATGGTTTAGCCCAATGAACCATGAGTCTTGGGAGACTCGTATAGATATGTAGGTGTTTATTTGATAAGACACTAAACGACTCACTGAAGATTTCCTAATATATGGTACACCAACGTCAATAGGAATCTTCTCGAGTTGAGGGAGCATAGTGGTCATTTGACTTGAGATACCACAGTGGGATGTATGAGTTATCCTCCACACTTTGATGGCAGTCACGTCAACGATCTATTCATGATCAGACCTCCGCTTGTTCGTTGGGTGTGGACTGATGCTCATGATATCCAGTGCGTATCAAGATAGGATCCGTCAGTCCTGTGTATAGGGCATAAGCATCATCACGTGTTTACGATCTAGTAAATCCATGACCGTGGTATAACTTCAGAAACCAGTTCCGAGTTTTATTTAGAGATCTTTAATTGAAAGTCGACTATATTATACCGAACAGATTTGACGTTCTCATCTATATCCCATGTATAATAGGATAGCCTGTGACGGAGGGATTATACGTATGTAATGACCTCGACTTGCATAGTTTAGCGAGATTATTTGTGGTCGTCATAATCCTTGAGTGGGTGGATTATTGACACGAAATTGGATTTCGTGACGGATAAACCTAAACTTAGAGAGTCCCACAATATGAAGTGTACTCGTTGAGCACTTGGGCAACGCGATATGAATAATATGGATTATTCATAATACTTCACCGGATTAAATGAGTTTATTTGGATCGTTTAATCGGTTAAACGATAACACATGCATTATGGGATTTTGGCTGATCGTAATTATTGTGTATTTATATTTGATACATAATACGATTAGATACATATTAATTATTTGTCAAATGAGATTTTGACACATGCCATAAATATATGTATTTGTTATTTATTGTAAATAAAAAATACATATATAATAATAATTATATTAATTGATTATTTGAATATTTAATTGTTAAATATTTGAATAATTAATTAATTAAACTTTTTTCATAAATGTTATGAAATTTTTTTAATTATTATTGGACCATATGTCATGATTTAATTATACTTTATGTGTGCTAATTTGATTGGTTATCATAAAGTTAGTTTTTAATTTAATAAAATTAAAAAGGGCCAAAATGACCAATTTACCCTCAAAGTCGGTCATATACCTTTTAAATTAGAAAAATGGTTTCTTCTTCATTTTATCACTTCCATTGCCGAGAGTTCACAAGAAAAAATGGGTTTCAAATATGTTTGATGAATCCATGAAGAAACAAAGGAAAATTTGAAGAAAAAGGCTTGGAAATCAAGAGATTAAAAGGTAATCTTCTATAACCCAAGCTTAGAAATTAATTTCATGTTTTCTTGAATTCTTAGAATAGTTCTAGGGTTCCTTTAAATCTGAAAATTTGGGGCTTTTGGTTGTGCATGATGAATTGGAAGCTAATGAAGCATGTGTGAAGTAAATTGGATGAAATTATTGTAATTAGCATCAAATTTGTTCATTTGATGATATGTTGCCATTCTAGAGTGTTATGACCACTCTTGTAATGCCTAGAATTGTTCTTGGGTTGTTCATATGTGGTGACTTTGGTTGGTGTTATGATTAATTAGATTAATCTTGAAAAATTAGATTTAAAGCATGAAAATTAGAATTTTTTGTTTCTGGATCATATCTGGAAGAACTGGAACTTTGGTGATGAATTTGATGTCATATGAATGTAATGGATGTGTTTTGGGAGTTGGAACAATTGCCGGAAAGTGTTTCGGAGTTGAAATAAGCGAAAACGGTAAAAAACGGCGTTACCGGTGACTTTTGAGCCAATTGGGCGACGTCTGTCCAAACAGTGAGTTCGTCACTGTTACGGCAGCCCATGAACTGCCCTAACACTATTGGGGCTAACCTGGGCAATCCTCATAAGTGTTGGGTCGTCGGTTCGGTCAAAAATGAGTTTGGTGTCATTTTGTGGAAAAATGTTTTTCGTAAAAGTTTCACGACGTTTCATATATATTTATGTCGTTATTTGATATCGAATAAATAGGTTTAGGTGAAATATGAATAAATTATTCATATTAGATATTGAATAATTTATTTGGTAATTTGAAAAAGTTTTTAAATTACGATTTCGCCGAACCACGCTTCCGCTGCGCCCTTCGCCCAAAACCCCAACAACTTGTAAAAGAGAGAGCAAAAAGCTTAAGTGTAAGCGTTAGCTTGTAATAGGTCGGATGGACGAGCTTAAGAGATAGGCAGGTCGGTCATACCCGACCATATTATAAACAATTTTATTTTCTCTTGTGCCTATGGATGTAGATTGGATCCATTTCGCCGAACCACGTTAAACCTCTGTTTTGTATTTCTAGCTAAAATATACAGTTTAATATTAACATTAACCAACAAATCTTTAATTGTTCAATTAGTACGACTAGAGATAAGTTTCCTCAGAATTTAAAATAGATTGATGAGTATAACTTTTCTCACTGTCATACTATAAATGTCAAACCTTTAATAAGCTCACTGTGTTTTTGATGCGTAAACCATTTCCACATTTTATGAACGATTCATAATGAAAGCTCAATCAAGTTCCAAACTTGATCAAAGTAAGCTATGAACAATCTTAGATCTATGATTTAATGCTAATTTCCGGAATCGAAATCAAATATCGTTCCCACTATAAGTTATAGGATAACTTTCTTCGATAAGAAAACAACAGAACCATTAAGTATCAAATACTTTGCAAATGATTCTGACATCCTATTGCACTTATATGGAAGTAATTACAGGGTATTTTCATCTTATTAATTATGTAATTCCCTTTATAGTTTATCACTCTCACATTTGACTTCAATAAGTCAAATTTTTTCTACAATGGTCAACATCTAATGTTACACTCTAAGTAATAAAATAATTTTTATTATTCGGGATCGTCGAAAAGATATTCTATCAATTAGAATACAATATTCAATTAAATAGAATATATGATAAATTTTTACTTGTACCTCCCAGACACAAGTACCTTCGATTATATAACCATTATACAAAATAAAGATTCAAATCTTAAACATTTCAAGATTCAAATTTTCTACTTATACATATCATATATGTAACTGTAGAAACTAATGGAACCTAAATTAAAAGGATGAATTAGTATTACTGGAGCATATCCCCAATAGTATTGAAACTAATTCGGTA
>SKCR01013009.1:0-34806 GCA_019454045.1 Zanthoxylum bungeanum
AAAGAGGATAAAGAACTTATTTTGCATGAGATATGGTTGGAATCATCATGTGTTAATCCAAAATAGCATGAGGAGAAGAGAAAATATGTGAGAGCTTTCCATAATGCTCCTTCATGTTTTTGGCTTAGAAAGGGGATGGATGAATAGTGTTATATTTATAGAGTAATGGTTTACTTTTGTGATTAAATGGGTGGCTAGGATTGTGCCACATCACTTAATCTAGGCCATTCTCGAAATTTACTGTAGTAGCCCCGAAAATCATGGCTTTTGACGTATTTCTGATTAACATTTGGAAAACTGTCCAACACGGCAGTTGTAGGTCTCGGTCTTAAATTTCTGATGATATATAATTCATAAATATTGGAGATCATACAAAAAAATTACGGCTCAAATACCATGGGCTATCTGGATTGAATCTTGGAATAAATACCGTATCGGAAATGCAAGGAATTTATCGAATGTCCAAAAGGTAATTTCACACGTAAACACATGCTTGAACATGATTTATATCATGTATCATACCGCCTATAACATAGTAGTCGTCGAGATTACCAGGGTGCTACATTTTCTCCCCCCTAAATAGGATTTGTCCTCGAATCCTCTTTAAAATTGGAATTCTCGGATTTGCTTAGGCTTGAAATTCATGATACTGAATATCTTACCACAGGTCAGAGAATTCACATGTTATTTTCTAAACCACCAACTTTCAACTGACTACATACTCATAACTAACTTTGTTTCATCAACTATATCACACCATTTCCCGACGATCTTCCATACGCCATCATTTTACTATAGGGCAATATGGTTATCTTGTTGGATATAGAATGCCATGACTTGTAAGTCATAACTGGGATGTACTCTAAGTTGTCTGTCTGAACCCTTACTCTGCTGTAAGTTATTCCGTATTATCTTGATTCAATTGACTTAATTACTAAGATTTATGTCATGTTGATCATTTACCATTTGGCTAGTGAGCATACGTTATTCTTCTTCTTATCTTAATATCTGCTTCATACATAACTTCTCCTGCCCTGCTTGCACATACTATACCAAGGTTCGTAGGCTCTAATGAAAATCCCCTTGAATTATTGACTTAGAGGTAATTCATGATCCTCGTTTCATGAAATTTTTGTTGAGTATTCTACATTATCTTCATGCTACAACTATTGACATATACCAAAGAAAACTCATTTCTAGACCTCTAGTTATGCTCAACATTCATTGCCTCAATCGGTTTCTTCTTAAGAGTTTCTCTAGAAATACTAGTGTCTTCTATGGTTAAGTTTTTCATATTCTGCTGCCAGTCATGGTGTAAATGCATAAAGGATGATAGTTTTTCGACCTTATTCTGTCATTTATTCTCATAACTTAACTTTTTACTCTCTATTTTCTCCTTGCTAAGGTCCAACTACTAGTCGGCTCTGTCTTTAAAGTCTCATATCTATGTCTATCTGTGGGGCTTAAGACCTCATAGTTCATGGTCAAATTCTTCATGTAATTCTAGCTTACTAATATTGCTTACTGATGCCTTTTATATTCAAGATACAAGGTACTTGTATTGGGCTTAATTGTATGTATACTTGTGTTTAAACTGTATTCTTTACTATTTACGTTAACGTTGGCAACTCAGTTCTGGTTAACGTTCATACTCTTTTTGTACCTTTAAATTCGTTGCTACCATAAATCCGGTTAACTATCCTTTACACTGGCCGATTCTTTTTGCCTTATTGCATATAAGAATACCCCACTTTTAGTTATTTCCATAGTCTTTTTCTGCCAGGTGTTGCTCTGGTCTCAACAATATATGTATACCTGGTTTCCTTGGCCCTTTTTTCGTTATACTTCAACAAATCGGTTTCAAGTCATCTTAAGCGTTATTCATAGCGGTGCGCTGCGAAGGGAAGCATACATGCTACAATCATTTTCTTTTTCCCGATCTATATTTAATAGGACTTTGGTCTCATGCTAGCATTTAAAGGGTCGCTGCTATGTATTCCTCAATATTTCCTGGTTATACCCTTCTTTTTCAATTTCTAGATGGAAAGTTTTGTTGTTATATGTCCTTGGTCATGTCTAATATTGTTTCCCATGTATTCCTGTCATTGCTTGACTAATACTTTCTCTTTTCATCATTTCATCCAAACAACTATTCTTCTAGATCATTTACATATAGTTATTTTCCTATTCTCTCTTGTTCTTATTTTATATCTGAAGATTTTGTGTTTTATATCTCGGCCTTCTTCCACCATAGATCATCCAGTTCTTGTGAATAACTTCGGGACGAACATCGAGATCCATCATTACTACTGTTGTCTAATGAGGGTTGGGAGGCTGGGGTTGGTCCTGAAGTATTTTTTGGTTGTTGTGGTCTCACTAGCTGCCTATGCTGCAGTTGCACATTCTGCTCATTTATAATCCTATGGCTCTCTTATTTGCATTTCTGATATTAGGCTCCTACTTTAGGGTTCTACTGCTAGGATCTATCTGAATTATCTCCTTCAATCTTACTCTTGATTATTTTCCATCTATAAATCACACTATCTTTTATTGGGAACCTTCTTAAGGCTCATGCTTTCTCAAAATCCTACCATACTCCCTTTGTTATTCTTCCTACTAGTCTCTGTTTCTTAACCCTCTTAAGTCGTTACTTCCCTGGAAGCTCTATATCAACTTCGATCGGTTAGGGTATCTCTACTAATACTTTTGGTTCGGGTGCTACTCTCCTACTTGTTCTTCCATCCTAGTATAATGAGGTTCTTTATAAGTTATATATTGTATTTTATGAGGATTCCTCTATCTGATTCCTTTACTTTTTTGAAATTTTACCTTCTTTGAGGCCACGTTTTCACAATGGATTTGGTTATCACTTTCAATTTTAGCTTGGCTTGCTATGAATTCAAACTAATCCATCTCTTATAGAATATCACTATATTTTGATCCTTATCTAGGTTATGTTTGGTTCGGCTGTCTTGATGTCTCATGATTTATTTGTCCTGTTAAATATTCTTTTTTACTTGTTCAAATCTTTACTAGGCTCTAACTTGAGGGGTGACTATATGTTTTTCGTACAGATCTGCGAATATTCATTACTGTTATTTGTCTAAGTTCAGTAATGGTCCGATTAGGTGTCTATACACTTACTGGGGTCGGGGCTTCAGGAAAGAAGAATTATTATTAGTTCTATTGGGGTCTGTATCAATTTCTCCATACCTTAGGGTTCCACAACTCTTATCAACTATTCTGAGGTTTCCATTACATTATGTCTTTAAGCTACATTGTCTATGTCACTATATGTACTGAACTTCCTTGTCACTTTCCGCATCCTTCTATACTATTTCCATATTCCATTTCTTAGCTCTAAGTTGTGTTGCCGAGGCTAGTGATGATTAATTCTTATGGGCTTCATTCTAGATCTCTGCTCTCTGCTCTTGCTATATGCTACAAATATGCCTTTTAATCTTATTCTTCGTACTGGTACCCTTGTTAACTCCCGAGTATCTCTAATCTCATGGGTTTGTCCTTTTAAACTCACACAAATTTCTACTAGCATTGATCTGATCTAAGGGTTCTTACTGGTAGTGCAATTTTCAAATCTTGGTTTATGTCGGGGTCTTCCTTCTCTAGCCTTAGAAGCCTCATTGGGCTCTTTCTGGGTAATCTATCTATTAATGTCTTCTGTTTCTATCTTTGGATAAACCCTCATCGGGATTCCTTACAGTTATCTTTATCTATGCTGGTAGAGGCTAGAATAAACATCTTATGTCTTGACATATGTCGTTGTCCTTGTTCTGGTACTCTGTGTCCTGGTAGAGTCTATTACTCATGTAAGATAGGTATGAGATAGGCTCTATCAGGATAGCTTCTTTAACATTTACTACTGAGAGGTTCAAAATCTAGGTAGCTTAGGGCCGTTTCTATATCGGGTTTTTGACTAAAGTAATTAATCAATTTTCCTTACGACCTTCGTTTTATTTGCTTACGAGATTGGGTTTGAATGTCTAAAATCTCTATGCCCTTTTTGGTATCTCAAGTCTATTGGAAGCTTCCATGAAAAATCCTGGTTTCTTGCTTCTGTTGCCTTTATAGCCATTCTTCGTTATTTGGGGAACTTGGTATCTATAAGAGATATTCAAAGGCTATTAGATCCGTTTGTAAAAATTTTTTGAGGAGGAAATGAATATTATTTGGAAGGAAAGAACTTTACTTAGGTCACTCAACATTTTACTATTGCTCAGTCTTGCTATATTCCTTTTTACTACTATAAGTTCTAGCACTTTATTTATTATCTACTTTTGTACCTCTACCTCTTACTGCCTTTGGTTACCTTAAACCTCTGTACATCATTCCTTGCTTTTCTTATAGCTTTCTCTTTTTAATCCCCCCCGGATTGATATTCTTAGTACTTTGCTATCTATTTTCGTAACTTATCTTGAACTTCTGATAGTAAACTGAGATAACTACGAGAGGATTCTTAACTAGAACAAGGATTATGGTTACTTTCATTAGGAAGAAAATCCAGATAGCGTTAGGAATTCTTACTAACCTGTCTACAGGACTTGAGGATGTACTCGATGATCAGTTACTGGAGAGGTAGTGCCTCGCATACGGGCATCCCAGACATACTACATATACAAGACCCCAACACTCTACCCACTGCATACACTGACACCTCACACCATACTTTGATACCATCTTTGTAACATCCCTCTCCCGGAGATGCTACTGGCCAGCGTAAACACAAGCGTATAACGCAAGCGCACGTATCGTTCAAGTATAAAAATATCAATCCCACGAGGACTTAATTCCTACTGTTGTTATTAATTATTGAATCTATTTATTTACATATATCTAATTGAGGAGAAGAGAATGATTGCTTGATTGATTTGGTTGATTGTAGATTTGCTAAATAAATAAATAAATAAAAAGACAAAAGAAAATATTAAGGAAAACAACAAAAGACACAAAGATCTAGGGTTGTGAATCATTCTAATATCTTTTAAAAGATGAAGTGATTATTTTATGTTTGTGTAATAAATCGGTTTACTAACCTGGAACACTAAATTATGCAAAAGCCTATGTTGATGGTCAGACGCAAATACCCAGTTTAACCAATTGAACCATATGTCTATGTCAACCAAATTATCTGGATTCATTAAGTTTAAGTTCCAATTATGGTTACCCCCGCCCGACAGGTATATGTCTATCCTGTAAGGAAACCTATTAAAGGGTTATCTATCCCCAAGGAAAGTCGTGGGCTATTAAGTCTAAGGCTGAAACCTAAAATCCCTATGTCTAGTTCATTTTAGATTTACCACATCAATCTTATTGGTGATCAGACAACAAGAAGCATTAAGCTTAAGACTTAATAAGCAAACCTTTAAATTACCCAAACTATAAAATAACCCCTTATAAACCGGTGATATAGAATTCATCACAACCCCATATACTAACACATAACTAGGGCTAGTAAAAACTTAAAAGAAAAAGACATAAAGTAAAAATACTGAAAAAGTAAAAGACATAAAGTAAAGGCTGAAGAGTAAAATAAAATGCTAAGGTAAAAGGATCAACTTTTACTATTTACTATTTAGATATCTCCCTTAATATAATATATTAACTTGTGATTATTTTACCAACCAGCCATATAGGCGGTAACCTGATTAAGTCAAATTAAGTCCAACCAGCCATAAAGGCGGAACCAAAATAAACCTGCCATATAGGCGGTAAGAAAATTTAATTACCAACCGACCAATCTGTCGGTATCCTTGATTAGTCAGGTTTAAACCAGATTAAAATGAATTACCAACCGAAAAATCTGGCGGTATTCTTTTTAAGTCAATATTTTAAATAGTGAATATATTATTTTTAATGGAGATTAATCTTAATAGTAGCAGTAAAAGAATTACCTTTCATCCTAGCTGGGAAGTTACCTCCTCATGGTGAATAGTAAAAATTGTAAAAAGTAAAAAAATAAATTACTATATTTACAAAACGTAATTAAAATTATTTACAAAACTAAAAAAAACTAAAAACTAAAAGAAACTAGAGAGAGAAACTCCCTTTTTACATCAAAGAGATGAGAGAGAGTGGTACAACTTAAACTGAAATTTCACGCTCTATTTATAGGGGTCGCGCGTCGCGACGCCCAGCCCGCGTCGCGACGCGAGGTTTGTCAACGTGGCACGCTCTGGTTCGTCGGTTGCAGATTTTGGATAAGGTGACACGTGGCAGGGTGGTTGGGTCTCAATTATTGTGACACGTGGCGGCTTCTGATTAGTCGGCTAGATTCTTATCTGCCACGTGTCAGATAGGGATAAGAGAGCCAATAATTGATGCTGACGTGGCGACATGTGGCAAAGTGACACTCGGTACCATAGAATTGCGACATGTGGCACGCTGTGATTGGTTGATGATGACGTGGCAGTGACGTGGCAGTTTGACTTGGTCAACCTAGTGATGTGGATGATGACGTGGCAATGACGTGGAGTGACACGTGGCGACATGTGGCGATGGTGACTGTCGGCACCGTAGGATAATGACACGTGTCACGGTGCATGTTAGCAGATCGGCTGTGATGGTGACACGTGGCATGGCGCACGTTAGCAAAGTCAAATTTTCTCAGATTCTGATTTGTGGACACGGCACATGTTAGCACTGTTCGGTGCATGTTAGGCGTCGTGACGTGGAAGGTCTTGGCATCGCGACGCGACAAATTACCAAAATGCCCTTTTCGTCCAATTTTCACTGTTTTGGCCCAAATCACCTCCAGAGTGTCCTGAAACTTTATTTATCTACAAAATAACACAAAACACATCAAAATATTCACAAGTTAGCATCAAAATATTTCGTAGGATGATGACACGTGGCACGGCGCATGTTAGCATATCGGCTGTGATGGTGACACGTGGCACGGCGCACGTTAGTAAAGTCAAATTTTCTCAGATTCTGATTTGTGGACACGGCGCACGTTAGCACTGTTCGGCGCATGTTAGGCGTCGCAACGCGGAAAATTACCAAAATGCCATTTTCATCCAATTTTCACTGTTTTGGCCCAAATCACCTCCAGAGTGTCCTGAAACTTTATTTATCTACAAAATAACACAAAACACATCAAAAATTCACAAGACTCAAGAAACTATACAAAATATTAGGTTAAATGAGTGGGAAATAGTGATAGATTTACCACTCATCACACCCCCAAACCTAACATTTTGCTAGTCCTCGAGCAAAACAAAAAATAATATAATATAATAAAATTTAACTAAGCCACTTTCGTAGGGATCACGGTTACATTTAGCGTATGCAACAAGCCTTTAAACCCCTAGGTGTCCCTAGTAGACGAGTTGTAGTCTCGTGAGGGTTTACAACAATGATACCCACAAACATTTTACAAAAGTAAAAAGGTAGTGAAACTAATGCACACAAAAGCAAAAAGACAATAGAAAATAGAATAAAGATGTTACTGACTAATCAGGTGAAACTTCTACTCCAAGTTACTAGTTGTTTTGTTTCTTTCTAAATTACTGAATAAGTAAATTCTCCGATTATATTTACCATTCTCTATATACACAGCCAACATAATATTAAACAACTCATTTTTGCCCACAACAGTCATAAGTGCAGTTGATAAGAGAGTAATATTTTTGTCCTAAAGTTTTATCAGAATTCACACCTTTTTGCAGCAATGGAATAATTTTTTGGATTTTTCTGAATTTTTTCTTTGATTTTTTTTCTCTATTTTTTTTATTATATACAATATCTTCCATCTATGTAGCGTGCTTTGGGTCGGTGGCTCCCAAACCAGTTGTCTTTAGGGCACCAGGTGTTAATTAAGACACCCCTACGGACTTAATTACTCATACTTCAGATATATATATTTTTTGCAGCATCTTTGATCCATGTAGCGAGCTTTGGGCCAGTGACTCCCAAACTAGTTGGCTTTAGGGCACTAGGTGTTAAAAACACCCTTACAGACTTAATAACTCGGATCTCAGATTTTTTTTTTACTCCATTGCTTTTTGAGATGCTTCCTCCAATTAAAAAGAGCACTGAATATTACAAACTTTTCAATTATAGCTCATGTCTGTATGTTTCCTTGTATGTTGATAATACCTGTCAACTAAGCATATGAAGATCCATTTTAGTCAGTTTTATGGAGAAATTACAAATTAAATAATTCAAAAAGAAATAAACAAAAATTAACTTGTTTCAAAAATGGTTTAAGATACGTCTCAGGAGTGAAAACTCCTTACTCAGCCATCTCTTACCAATTTCACCTTTTTAGTCAAAATAAAAATACAAAAACGCAAAATATTTTTGTAATTTTTGAAAATTTTTCAATTTTTTTTTTGTATTTTTCGAAAAATTTTGGACTAAAAATAAAAATAACACACAACTAAAAACAAGATACTAATCAACTAATTTCCTCCCCCAATCCTAAATGAGACATTGTCCCCAATGTCTTAAATAGTAGAAGAAGAGCTTAGAAGATAATACCTGGTTAGTTGAAATTCTACAGGAAATTAAAGGTTAAGATGCAGATTAATCTGACGCCTCTTACCACGATCGTCCTCGGACCAATTTATCTTTGAAAGGATAGGGTCAACTTGTGGTTCATAGGCTAAGAGTTGGTCTATTAGATCCGGAGCAGTTCTGGCAGTATAGAGGAGTTCTTTCATAGGTTTTGACACGAACCCATTTCTTCGGGCATCATCAAGAAACACACAAAGAAAATCATAAAATCCATCAACGTTAAACAGCCCAATTGGTTTCTGATGTATATTCAAGTTCGCCCAAGATAGTACTATAAAAATTTCCTCCAATATACCCAAGCCACCTGGCAAAGCAATAAAAGCATCAGCACGGTCAATCATTTCTATCAGTCGCTCGGACATACCTGGCACGATCAGTTCATCTTCGTTTGATGATCCAATAAGATTTGCCTCTGCCAAGGGTTTTGGGATGATTCCCAAAACGTGACTGCCTCCTTCCTGTACGGCCTTTGAAACGATCCCCATAAGTCCAAGATTGCCCATGCCATATACCAAGTGCATATTCCTTGCAGCTAAGACTCGACCCAATTCATGTGCTGCCTCTACGTATTGTGGCTTAACACCAACACTACTACCGCAAAACACACACGAGATGTTTCTCAACTCTCGTCTTATTGAAGTGGCTTCCATTTTTATGTATTTCTTTCTCAAATTAGGATGCCTTCCCAAGTGCAATGACGAGCTGAATTTATAGTACCTGAAACGGGTGAGTAATAATAGCACTAGTATCTTCCAAAGGAAGCTTGTAGCTAAACAACAAAAGAAATCATAAAAGGTCAAAAAGTCTGGATCCTATCTACGAAAATAAAGGTAATTACAACATAAAAGCAAAACAAAGCAATATTAAGGCAACAGAATTGTGTACGCAATACGTCACTCGCTTAGTATAAATTCATTAGGATGCGTCTCAAGAATTAATTTTTTACTCAGCCATCACAATGAATTAGCTCTTTTTTTCTGATTGCCAAACACCATTCCTTATGTTCTAAAAATGCTCCGTTTATGATTTTCCCTACAAAAATAACACACAAAATTAAAAACTCTACAACATGTATACACAAAATATGAAAACAAAAATTACAACAAATTGCATGGGTTACCTCCCTGCTAGCGCTAAATTTTTCGTCTTCAACTAGACGTGACTGAAATCCATCTGTTAAGGAGGTTTCAGCGTCGTTTTGGACGTCCTATTAAAGACAATCCCGTGAGCGTTGCTTTTGAAGGGTCTCTTCCATCGGTAAAGGGGCAAAAAGAGTTTTGTCTCATTCAAAGCTCGTGCCACCTTTTTGCTCCTTGTTGCTCCAGTGGTTCCTGCAAAGAAAGAAAGAAAATCAGGAGGTCTCGTATGGTGTTTGACTTGGAATGGAAGTTCCATTCTGTCAAACTTCTGGGTGATTCTTTGAATTGTACTCCCCGATACAGTGATGTTTCTCCTGAATGCTCTAAATTTTCAATTTGGTCTGACATTTGCTCCTCCATTTGCTTTGTTTCTTGCTCCACCTTTTCTTCATAGATGTATTTGAAAATTTCCATATTCAGCTCTTTATCTGTCATATGTGAAATACATGCTTCAAAATTATCAACCTGAGGATAAAAAGAAATGTCAAATTTTAGGTCTTCATCCTCTGATCTGGGTGAAATGATTGGCTCAGGTAGATCTTCTTCAAACATTTATGCAATGGATGCTCCAAGTCTTCATTTTGAGGATACAGAATTTCATCCTCATTTGTTGGTGCAGTTGGTACAAACAGCTCAGCTTCTTTGTCCTCGTCAGAGTCAGAATAATAAAAATCAAATTGAGACTTTGTTGGTTCAGGCTCCTGAACTGATACCTCAGATTCTTGATATTGCTCAGCCTCGTCCTCTGTTATGATGTCATGATGAATCTCAGGATAATCGAAGGCTTCTTCAGTAGTATTTGAATTTGCTCCGTGAGATATGTGATTCAGGTTATCTGTTAATTGTCTAACTTGATCTGTCATCCTCTGTATAGACGCCGCTTGACTCTGAATTTGTGCATCAAATTGAGCTTCCCATTCCTCGAACCAATCTTTGAGCATGTGAAGCAACTGATCTTCCTCTGATGGTTCTGGTTCCTGATGAAGATCGTAGGTAGATGGTAGATAAGATGGAAAATGCGATGATTCTTCGTACCTTGAATGATTCCAATAATTCTGCCACTCTGAAAGGTATATACATTGATCGTTCGGGTGGTTACCATCACATATTACACATCTCCCCATTTCGTTCTGTTGAGCAAATGTAGAATTACATGATTCTGACATCCAGTGATAATTGTTGGGCTGGATAACAGACCTCAGAAAATCGGACTGTTGCTCCCAGATTTGGGGTGTATCTTCTTCTAGTAGTAAGCTCAAAATCTTTCAATCTCCCATAATGTTCCATTTTTCAATCACCTGAAAAAAAAAGAAAGAAATAAAAATTACAGATAAAAATAAAGAAAATTAGATACAAGTAAATTAACAACACAAGAAATATAAGTCCCCGGCAACGGCGCCAAAAACTTGACTAGCGTAAACACACGCGTATAACACAAGCGCACGTATCGTTCAAGTAGTATAAAAATATCGATCCCACGAGGACTTAATTCCTACTGTTATTATTAATTATTGAATCTATTTATTTACAGATATCTAATTGAGGGAGAAGAGAATGATTGCTTGATTGATTTGGTTGATTGTAGATTTGCTAAATAAATAAATAAATAAAAAGACAAAAGAAAATACTAAGGAAAATAAAAAAAGACACAAAGATCTAGGGTTGTGAATCATTCTAATATCTTTTAAAAGATAAAGTGATTATTTTATGTTAGTGTAAAAAATCGGTTTACTAACCTGGAACACTAAATTATGCAAAAGCCTTTGTCGATGGTCAGACGTAAATACCCAGTTTAACCCAATTGAACCATATGTCTATGTCAACTAAATTATCTGGATTCATTAAGTTTAAGTTCCAATTATGGCTACCCCCGCCCGACAGGTATATGTCTATCTTGTAAGGAAATCTATTAAAGGGTTATCTATCCGCAAGGAAGATCGTGGGCTATTAAGTCTAAGGCTGAAACCTAAAATCCCTATGTCTAGTTCATTTTAGATTTACCACATCAATCTTATTGGTGATCAGACAACAAGAAGCATTAAGTTTAAGACTTATAAGCAAACCTTTAAATTACCCAAGCTATAAAATAACCGCTTATAAACCGGTGATATTAGAATTCATCACAACCCCATATAACTAACACATAACTAGGGCTAGTAAAAACTTAAAGAAAAAGACATAAAGTAAAAATGCTGAAAAGTAAAAGACATAAAGTAAAGGCTGAAAAGTAAAATAAAATGCTTAGGTAAAATGATCAACTTTTACTATTTACTATTTAGATATCTCCCTTAATAAAATATATTAACTTGTGATTATTTTACCAACCAGTCATATAGGCGGTAACCTGATTAAGTCAAATTAAGTCCAACCAGCCATAAAGGCGGAACCAAAATAAACATGCCATATAGGCGGTAATAAAATTTAATTACCAACCGACCAATCTGGCGGTATCCTTGATTAGTCAGGTTTAAACCAGATTAAAATGAATTACCAACCGACAAATCTGGCAGTATCCTTTTTAAGTCAATATTTTAAATAGTGAATATATTATTTTTAAGGGAGATTAATCTTAATAGTAACAGTAAAAGAATTACCTTTCACCCTAACTGGGGAAGTTACCAACCATGTATTTGAGCATGATTTAGCCGTTAGTATGTTATTTCTTTATGCATGATTTAGTTATTTGCTTTCGCATTAGGAATTTAATTTACGTTTATGCTTAGGTTGTTATTTATTTTTTGTGTTTGATAATTCAATATGTTCATGAGATTATTGTGTGTTGTCGTGTGTTTGCCGTTATGATGACTTACTTTTAAAGCATGCAAACTTAGATATAGGTTTTATTTTCATGCACGTGAACGTAGAAATATAATACTCTTGGGAATATATGTTGCGTAGACTTGGTTAAATTATTGCACAAATCCGTTCATTACAAGTGGCATAAGTAAGGGACCATTCCAAACCCAATGGTTTGAGATCTTCCTTGCGAGGGATGAGTGTGGCCTTAAATCTTTTTTCCCAGTTCACACTAGGTGGCGACTCCATTATTCTCCGATTTAGTTCCTCCGTGGGCTATTCCGTACTCCCGACTAGGCCGCGAGCCTGGAACAGCGTCACCGATTTCTGTGTCCTACAATAACGATCATGGCAATTCTTTCCAATTCTTTCCTTGAATATTACTTTGTAATATTTTTTGGGGTAAAATAGTAGTGTTATTGATTCAATTGTCTTTTTTACACTAACCAGGTGATGTCTTCTAAACTCTACTTTTTATTATACAGACACTGGGGATAACGTCTCAATTTGGTTAGGGGTATGGGATAGTTAATTAGATAGTTTTCATTTTTGAAAAAAAAATATACATATATATTTTTATTTTTGATGTTGTTTTAAAAAAAATTATATTTGTTTTGTTTTTTTTATTTTAATGTGTAAAAAAAATATTTTTATATTGATTTTTTTTTATGTTTTGTTTTAAAAAAAAACTACACAAAACCAACAAAAATATTTTGACGAACCAAGTGGAATTGTTGTCCAGAGATGGTAGTGTAAGGAGTTTTCTCTCATGAGACACGTCTCAATACAATTCATAACAAGTTATTTTTTTGTTCCTTTCTTTTTGAATCATTTAAATTTATGAATTCTCTATAATATTAGTTAATTTCATCTTCATATGCTCATTTGACATGTATTAACATACACGGTATCATATGATCATATGTTGTAAGTAAAAATTTTGTAATATTCACCTAAATACAGTGGAATCTGTGTTTTTATTTAAAAAAGAAAAACTAACTAAGATTTTACTTAATCCGAACATCTTGCCTTAGTAAGTAGTGATTGTTTGCTTAAAACAGTAGGGATTGAGTTAGTTTTAGAAATGATATAATAATAATAATAATAATAATAATAATAATAATAATAATAATAATAATAATCAAGTTTTTACTTAGTAACCAGACATCTTACCTCTGCAATCATGGATTGATCACGTAAAATATTAGAGCTTGAGTTTGTAAAAAAAAGTTACGTGAATAAGTTTGATTTCGTACCTTCTCTAACTCGAGCAATTAAGTTCGTATGGGTGCTTTAACACTTAGTGCCCTAAGGCCAATTGGTCTGGGAATCACTGGCCCAAAGCTCGTTATATAAGTTGAAGAGAAAGCTTAAGGAAATCAGACACTTATTATTTTTAATATCTGAGATCCGAGCAATTAAGTCTGTAAGGGTGTCTTAACACCTAGTGTTGTAAGCCCAACTAGTCTGTGAATCACTGACTCAAAGCTCGTTACAAGGGTTAACGATGTATTTTTTTTAAAAAAAAAACTATTTTTTTTACATAAATAAACTGCAATTGCCAAAAGTTTGTGAATTCTTATATAATTTTAGGACAAAAATATTATTCTCTTTTCAACAAGACCTGTGAATATTGTGGGCACAATAAATTGATTGATACATTGTCTTATGTGTGTATGGAAGAAGTGTAAAAAGTACAGGAGATTTTTTTTATTTGATAATTAAGAAAGAAATAAAACAATTACTAACTTGGATAAGAATTTGTCTTTCTAAGTTTTCGCTTAAATTACTAGGGCCTAGTAATAAGCTAGTTGGAGGTGTGATGAACACTAAAAAGTGTACATTTATTAAAGGAAAACTAATCATTTTTACACTTCTAATTTCATTATCCCATTAATTTAGCTCATTTGTAAAATAATAGTTATATTTATGTTTTATATATTATTATTTTGAATTTTATTTATTATATGTCAGTAAAATACTGCTTCAGATGCTCAATAGGAAAATGGATATGAAATCTGAATTCCAAAATCTAGACCCAAAAAAGAGCGTGACAGCTAGATTTAAATCGGATTTCGAAAACATTCACCATGTTTGATTGACAACAAAATGAGCTTATAATATATTTATCCACACATGTATTTTTATTATTATTATTATTATTATTATTATTATTATTTTGGAGGACCACCAAGATTTTATATATATAATATTATTTATATTATCGGAGATCCCACCAAGATTATATATATAATATGTTAATTATTTATTAATAATAATAAAAAGGTTGCCATCACCTTTCGGTGAGAGGCAACCTTTGAAAAAAAAAAGTGAAAGAAGATTTGTAAAGGTAGAGGTGTTGAGCCCTCTACTATAAATAAAGGTGGTCAGCACTTCATTTTCTTCAACTTCTTCTATAGAATTTTCTCTGAGATTTTTTGAAGGGTTTTAGCTCTTGTGTGTTTTAATATTTCAAGTTTTGTTGTAATTACTTTTTCTTTTAGTAATAAAATTATGTGAGTTTTTATTCAAAGCATGAGTAACTAATTTTATCTTGTTGGGGTAAAGGGTGAAAACCTTAATATGAAAATATAGATTAATATTATTTATATTATAATATATGAATTGTAATCTGAATATTAATATTTAAATCTGGACAAAGATGTTTGAGCCAAAACAACTACTGATGAAGTTCCAAAAAACAAAGCAACAGATGGAGGAAAAAGAAGCAAAGGAAAAGGAACAGATCATTCCACCTCCACCTTTTCCTCAACGTCTTCAGAAGAACAAATTGGACAAGCAGTTTTCTCGGTTCCTGGAGATCTTCAAAAAGCTGCATATCAACATTCCATTTGCAGAAGCGTTGGAACAAATGCCCACCTATGCCAAATTCATGAAAGATATTCTTTCACGAAAACGGAGATTGGGAGATTAAGAGACAGTAGCTTTAACAGAAGAATGCAGTGCCATCATTCAGAGGAAACTTCCCCCGAAGTTGAAAGATCCTGGTAGTTTCACTGTTCCTTGCATCATATGAGAACATGACTTTGGTAAGGCTTTGTGTGATTTATGGGCGAGTGTTAACTTGATGCCTTTTTCTATTTTCAGGAAATTACAGATTGGAGAAATAATGCCAACTTCAGTCTCACTGCAACTTGCTGATAGAACACTCTCGTATTTCCAAGAGGTGTAGTTGAGGATGTGCTGGTCAAGGTTGACAAATTCATTTCCTCACCATTCTTGGCTACAGGTTGAACCATTATTGATGTACAAAAAGGAGAATTAACCATGAGGGTACAAGACCAAGAAGTAACATTCAATGTTTTCAAAGCCATGAATTTCCCAGATGATGAAAAGAAATAGGAATGTTTCAAACTCGATGTGATACACAGTACGATTCAGAACTCTGATGAAAGACAAAGTTCTACTGACAAACTTAAAACATGTCAATTGTCTGTGGAGCCTAAAGATAAAGCGTCTTTGTACTAAAAAGAGCCATTCTTGCACTACAAGCAACAAAAGAGAAAAAGTTCCACCAGCTCAACGAATTGGAGGAATTTCACAATCAGCCTTTTGATGATGCCAAATGTATAAAGAAAAGGGCAAGAAAAGACATGATGAGAAGTTAGTGCGCATACAACTGGAACCAGGGCAGAAGGTACTGTTAAACAAATCAAGGGTGAAATTCTTCCCATGGAAGCCAAAATCACGGTGGTCAGGTCCATTTGTGATCACCAAAGTTTTACCAAATAGAGCCGTTGAGATACATGATCCTGACGCTAACAAAACTTTCAAGGTTAAAAACAAGCGTGTCAAGCACTACTGGGGAGAATCATTTGAGCGACAAAAAGAAAGTGTTACACTTTCAGATCTGGCTTAACGTTCGAGAAGTCAAGTCTGGCTGACGACTTTAAACTTAGCGCTAGCAGGGAGGCAACCCATGCAATTTGTGTATATTATGATTTGGTGTGTTTTATTTTTGTGTGTTTAATTTTTGCAGGTTTAGTCATTTCAAGATGGAAGATGCTCTCGCAAATCTTCACAAGCAATTTCCTTCTCTCCCTCAAAATCTCTGATGAAAGTTTACAAATCTCGCTTGGAACGGATGAGGTTATTGACAATCCATGGTATTCCTAATGATATTCGTTGGGTAATTGAAGCACGAGTCTGATTGGCAGGTGAGTCTTCTGACTCTTTTATTTCACATCTGCTGGTTTTGGAAGAAGCACCTATGCAAAGAAACGTAGAGCTAAGCAAATGGGTGTTTGTTTCAAATGTGCACGATTTAATTGCAACACTCGTTGTCGTTCTTTAGGAATGGTGTCTGATAATCGTGAAGACAAAATTAAATTCATTAGGGATGGCTTGAGTAAGGAGTCTATAGATGAAATATCTTCAACTCTTGAGACGCATCCCAGTGGATATGTTCATATAGCCATTCGCAAATTACATACACAATTCCAAAAGGAAAGACAACTGTTAAGTCTCGGGAATCTGACTCAAAAAGACCTTGTTTGCCAATTTATAAGAAAATTGGATGGGAACCTTGTCCCTGACGCAGAGACGTCAATCAAGCCGTTACTTTTCTTGTAAATATTATATCTCTTTGTTTTTTTTTATAATTGTGATTTGTTTTGTTGTTTTCTTTTAATTTTCTCTGACAGGATCCAGACCTTTTTGACTATCACGATATTAATTCGCTACTAATCGTCCTCTGGAAGATACTTGTGCTATTTTTACTCACCCTTTTTCAGGTACTATAAATTCAGCCCGTCATTGCACTTTTGAAGGCATCCAGAGTTGAGAAAGAAATACATATAAAAATGGAAGCCATTTCAAGAAGACGAGTTGAAAACATTTGTGTGTTTTGCGGTAGTAGTGTTGGAACTAAACCACAATACGTAGAAGCAGCACAGGAATTGGGTCAAGTCTTAGCTGCAAGGAATATACACTTAATATATGGCGGAGGCAATCTCGGACTTATGGGGATCGTTTCAAAGGCTGTACAGGAAGGAGGCAGTCATGTTTTGGGAATCATCCCAAAACCCTTGGCAGAGGCAAATCTTATTGGATCATCAAACGGAGAGGAACTGATCGTGCCAGGTATGTCTGAACTACTGGTAGAAATGATTAACCGTGCTGATGCTTTTATCGCTTTGCCAGGTGGCTTGGGTACATTGGAGGAAATTTTTATAGTTCTATCTTGGGCAAACCTGAACATACACCAGAAACCGCTTGGACTGCTCAACGTTGATGGATTTTATGATTTTCTTTGTGTGTTTCTTGATGATGCTCGGAGAAATGGGTTCGTGTCAAAACCTTTGAAAGAACTCCTCTTTACTGCCAGAACTGCTCCGGATCTAATAGACCAACTCATAGCCTATGAACCACAAGTTGACCCTATCCTTTCAAAGATAAATTGGTCCGAGGACGATCGTGGTAAGAGGCGTAGGATTAATCTGGATCTTAACCTTTAATTTCCTGTAGATTTCAGCTAACCAGGTACGACCTTCTTAACTCTCATTTTACTGTTTAAGACATTGGGGACAATGTCTCATTTAGGTTTGGGGGAGGGAATTAGTTTATCAGTACCTTGTTTTTAGTTTGTGTGTTATTTTTATTTTTAGTCCAAAATTTTTGCAAAAAATACAAAAAAATTGAAAAATTTTCAAAAATTACAAAAATATTTTGTGTTTTTGTGTTTTTATTTTGACTAAGAGGGTGGTAAGAGATAGCTGAGTAAGGAGTTTCCACTCCTGAGACGTATCTCAAGCCTATTTTCGAAATACGTTAATTGTTGTTTATTTCCTTTTAAATTATTTAATTTGTGAATTCTCCTTAAAACGGACTAAAAGGAATCTTTATATGTTCAGTTGACAAATATTATCAACATATATAGTAACATACGGATATGAGCTAAAATTGAAAATTTTGTAATATTCAGTGCTCTAGTTTAATTGGAGGAAACATCTCAAAAAGCAATGGAGTAAAAAAAAAAAAAAAAAAAAAGTCTGAGATCCGAGTTATTAAGTTAGTAAGGGTGTTTTAATACCTAGTGCCCTAAAACCAACTGGTTTGGGAGTCACTGGCCCAAAGCTCGCTACATGGATCAAAGATGCTGCAAAAATATATATATCTGAAGTCTGAGTAATTAAGTCTGTAGGGGTGTCTTAACACCTGATGCCCTAAAGCCAACTGGTTTGGGAGCCACCGACTCAACACTCGTTGCATAGACGAAAGGTATTGTATATAAATAAAAAATAGAGAAAAATCAAAGAAAAAAAATTCAGAAAAATGAGAAAAATTATTCCATTGCTACAAAAAGGTGTGAAATCTAATAGAAGTTTAGGACAAAAATATTACTCTCTTTTCAACTGCACTTATGACTGTTGTGGGCAAAAATGAGTTGTTTAATATTTTGTTGGCTGTGTATATTGAGAATGGTAAAAATAATCGGAGAATTTACTTATTCGGTAATTTAGAATGAAACAAAACAACTAGTAACTTGGAGTAGAAGTTTCACCTGATTAGTCACTAACTTCTTTATTCTCTTTTCCCTTGTCTTTTTGCTTTTGTGTGCATTAGTTTTACTACCTTTTTACTTTTGTAAAATGTTTGTGGGTATCATTGCTGTAAACCCTCACGAGACTACAACCCGTCCACTAGGGACACCTAGGGATTTAAAGGCTTGTTGCATATGCTAAATCCAACTGTGATCCCTACGAAAGTGGCTTAGTTAAATTTTATTTTATTATGTTATTTTATTTTGTGTTTTGCTCGAGGACTAGCAAAATGTTAGGTTTGGGGGTGTGATGAGTGGTAAATATATCATTATTTCCCACTCATTTAACCTAATATTTTGTATAGTTTCTTGAGTTTTGTGAATATTTTGATGTGTTTTGTGTTATTTTGTAGATAAATAAAGTTTCAGGACATTCTGGAGGTGAATTGGGCCAAAACAGTGAAAATTAGACGAAAATGGAATTTTGGTAAATTCCCGCGTCGCGACGCCAAAACCTTCAGCGTCGCGACGCCTAACGTGCGCCAGGTCCAAAAATCAGAATCTGAGAAAAGTTTGACTTTGCTAACGTGCGCCGTGACACGTGTCACCATCACAGCCGATCTGCTAAAATGCGCCGTGCCACGATTCAGCATCCTACGGTGCCGACAGTCATCATCGCCACGTGTCAATCCACGTAATTGCCACGTCATCAGCCACATCACCAGGTTGACCAAGTCAAACTGCCACCTCACCTCCATGTCATCATCAGCCAATCAGGAAGTGCCACGTGTCGCAATCCTACGGTGCCGACAGTCTCTTTCCCACATGTCGCCACATCACCGCCACGTCACCGCCACGTCAGCATCAATCATTGAGTATCTAATCCTTATCTGACACGTGGCGGATAAGAATCTCATCAACCAATCAAAAGCCGCCACGTGTCACAATAATTGAAGCCTATCCACCTCGCCACGTGTCACCTTATCAGCTTATCCAGAATCTGCAAACAGACGAACCAGAGCGTGCCACGTCGACAGAAGCTGGCGTAGCCAGGCCAGAGGCCTTGGCGTCGCGACGCTGGAAGCCTACTAGGGCCTATAAATAGAGCTTCAAATTTCAGTTTTAGTTGCACCACTCTCTATCTTCTATTCTATGTAAAGAGAGAGTTTCTCTCTCTTCTTTCTTTTAATTTTTAGTTTTTTTAGTTTTGTAATTAATTTTAATTACGTTTTGTAATAATAGTAATTTACTTGTTTTTTACTTTTTACAGTTTTTACTATTTACCATGAGGAGGTAACTTCCCCAGCTAGGGTGAAAGTTAATTCTTTTACTATTGCTATTTAGATTAATCTCCCTTAAAAATAATATATTCACTATTTAAAATTTGACTTAAAAAGGATACCGCTATATTGGTCGGTTGGTAATTTAATTTTAATCTGGTTTAAACCTGACTAATCAAGGATACCGCCAGATTGGTCGGTTGGTAATTTAATTTTGGTTCCGCCTTTATGGCTGGTTTATGGACAAATATTACCGCCTTAATGGCCGGTTGGACTTAATTTGACTTAATCAGGATACCGCCAGATTGGTCGGTTGGTAATATTATCACAAGTTTATATATTATTTTATGGGAGATATCTAAATTAGTAGTAGTAAAAGTAATTCTTTTTACCTTAGCATTGTATTTTATTGTAATTTACTTTTCAGTATTTACTTTACCGCATTTTTACTTCATGTCTTTTATTTTCAAGTTTTTACCAGCCATAGTTATGTGTTGTAACTAAATAAGTTATCTAGGATTGTGATGAATTTTAATATCACTGTTTTATAAGGGGTTAGATTATAGCTTGGGTAATATAAAGATTTATTTATTGAGTCTTAATCTTAATGCTTTTCATTAACTGACCATTAATAAAATTGATCTGGTAAATCTAAAATGAACTAGACATATGGATTTTAAGTTTAAGACCTTAGACTCAATAGCCCACGATCTTCCTTGAGGATAGATAACCCTTTAATAGATTTCCTTACAGGATAGAAATATACCTGTCGGGCGGGGGTAGCCATAATTGGAACTTAATCTTAATGAATCCAGGTAATTTGGTTGACATGGACATATGGTTCAATTGGGTTATACTGGATATTTCTAGTTGACCATCGGAATAGGCTTTTACATAATTTAGTGTTCCAGGTTAATAAATCAATATATTACCAAAATTTAAGATAATCACTTCATCTTTAAAATGATATTAAAAGAAATTACAACCTTAGATAGTTTTAATATTGAATTTTCTTAAAACCTATTTTTGACAATTTTATTTACTTGTTTTTAAATTTAGAATCGTCACCATTTCAAATCAATCAATCAACCTGTTAGATACTAGTAATCATTTGACCTCATAAAATTAATAGATTAGATATTAAGTCCTCGTGGGATCGATATTTTTATACTATTTGAACGATACGTGCGCTTGCGTTATACGTGTGTGTTTACGCCGGTCAATAGTGACCTTATATATTAGAAATTTTGATATTAGTATTGTGTTTGCGGTTATATACAAAGTATTTTGGAATTGATCTCTAAATACATAGACAACTTAATAGCTATAGCACAATATTGATATCGCATCTTAGTCATATTGATGTAGAACTTGGGTTCTATAAAATATGAATGATGATGGCTAAGGGAAACAATTGTGTTTGTTGGACAGACTCAATATGTTGTACCGGGCTTACTTGTTGTTGCCTACCTTTTAAGTGCTAGGTGAGCTCTTGAGGGCAATGTGTATGTGATATACATTGATATGTGTATATGATACAGTGGATTGACACTAGAGCAAGTGGGAGAAATTGTTAGGGTTAGTGCTCGGAGTGCCAATCCGGATCGTATTTATGTCTGATTCATGAATACGAACAATTCATTTTTCCATAATATTACTTATTTAATGCTAGCACCTCTTGTCTTTTATATACATATTCGATCTAATTACGATTAGATATCTAATAATGATTAGATTGAATTTAAATCTGATTTAATGATACGTGTATATTAGACAAAGACCCTAGGATTTACAATGTAGTGCGCAGTTACAACATAGTTTGTAATTGCAATTGGGAAGCTTCACTATAAGTTGTATATCCTTAAATAAAGTTCCTGGTCAAGATTTACTAACACGGGTCGGTTAGTAAAATCCGCTGAGACCAGTACATGTCGTATATCGTGACTCGCTCCGATGGTTTATCCCAATGAACCATGAGTCTCGGGAGACTCGTATAGACATGTAGGTGTTTATTTGATAAATACTGAACGACTCACTAAAAATTTCCTAATAGATGGTAAACCAACGTCAATATGAATCTTCTCGAGTTGGGCGAGCATAGTGGTCTTTCGACTTGAGAAACCAGAGTGGATATATGAGTTATCCTCCACACTTTGATGGCAGTCACGTCACCGATCTATTTAAATCAAACCTCCACATGTTCGTTGGGTGTGGACTGATGCTCATGATATTCAGTGCGTATCAAGATAGAATCCGTAAGTCCTGTGTACATGGCATAGGTTTCCTATACGTGTTTGCAATCTAGTAAATCCATGGTCGTGGTATAACTTTGGAAGCGAGTTTTGAATGTTATATAGAGATCGTAAATTTGAAAGTCGAATATATTATACCATAAGAATTTGACATTTTTATCTATATCCAAGGTGTAATATGGATAGCCTGTGACAGAAGGATTATACGTATGCAATGACCTTGACTTGCATAGTTTAGCGAGATTATCCGTGGTCGTTATAATTCATTAGTGGGTGAATTATTGACACGAAATTGGATTTCGTGACGGATAAACCTAAACTTAGAGAGTCTCACAATATGAAGTGTACTGGTTGAGTACTTGGGCAACGTGTTATGAATAATATAGATTATTCATAATACTTCACCGAATTAAATGAGTTAATTCGAGTCGTTTAAACGGTTAAATGAAAATACATGCATTAGAGGCATTTTAGTCAATTGATAATTAATGTGTATTTGTATTTGATACAGAATTTGATTTGATACATATTAATTATTTGTCAAATGTGATTTTGACACATGCCATTAATATATGTATTGTTATTTAATGTAAATAAAAATATATATAAAATAATAATCACATTAATTAATTATTTAGATGTTTAAATGTTAAATATCTAGATAATTAAATTATTTCAATATTACATAGTTTTTATGCAATATGTTTGATTATTATTGGTTACATGTGGCATGGTTTTATTAAGCTTAAAGTTTACAAATTGGATTTGTTAACTTAAAGGTTATTATTATTTAATTAGATTAAAAAATGACCAAATTGCCCTTCTTTCTCACCCTAAGTCAGTTTTGGCCTTGTATTTAAAGTGGAAAATTTTATTTTCTTCATTCATTAACCTCCATGGCCAAACCTAATCTCTATAAAAGCTCCCAAAATTTTCTTGAAGAATCAAGGAAGAAAGTGAAGAAAATCAAGAAAAAGTTTAAGGAATTTAGGAGATTTGAAGGTAAGCTTCATAAATCTTAAACTTAGAAAAATTGTTTCTTATTCTTGAATATCTAGAATAGTTCTAGGGTTTTTTCCTTTCTGAGATTTTGGGGCTTTTTGATTTGGAGGCTGAATTTGGAGGCTAGATGCATGTGTGAAGTTAGATTGGATAATATTATTGTAATATTAGTTCAATTTTGTCATTTGATGACTTGTTTCCATTCTAGAGTATTATGAACACTCTTGTAAATCCTAGAATTATTCTTGGGTTCTTCATTTGTGTTGACTTTGGTTGGTGTAACAATTAATATGATTAATGTTGAGAAAATTGAATTTAAAGCTTGAAAAATGATATTTTTTGTTACAAAATCAGATCTGAAAATTCTATATTTTTTGTGATGAAAAGTATGTTGTATAAATCTATTGGATGTTTTTGGGCATTGGAACAATTGCGGAAATTGTTTCGGAGTTGAAATATTCGAAAACGGTGAAAAACAGCATTACCGAGTGAGTTTCGGGCTTACCGGGTGTCTGCTGACCAAACAGGGAATTGGCCAATGTTTAGGCAGCCCATAAACTGCCCAAACACTATTGGAGCTGACTTGGGCAGCCCCAATGTGTATTGGTTGGTCGGTTCGGATAAAAACACATTTATGTCATTTTACGGAAAAACATTTTCGTAAAAGTTTCGCGATGTTTCCTAAATATTTATATCGTTATTTGATATCGAATAAATATGTTTAGGTGAAATATGAATGAATTATTCATATTAGATATTGAATAATTTATTCGATAATTTAAAAAATTTTAAAATTATGATTTCACCCGAACCTCGAGCTTCCGCTTCGTACGCGTCAAAACCCCAACAAAAATGGTATCAGAGCAGGTATGATCCTTCATCGATTACATTTTTCATGCTTGATATATGATATATAGTCCAATTTTGATGTTTACACATGCATGTAATTTAGATATTTCTTGACTTTTCGGTTCTACGCTAACGGGAAACGTAACAGAAATTTAATGGTTAAGTTAAGTTATGTTTTCTAAGATAGAATTGAATTGTTTAGAAATTGATCTAGATTTAACTATGTATTTGATTTAGAGCAAAGCTTTCTTGAGGAATATCCCCGCTAAATAAGGCTATAAAGTGACATGTATTGGATGCATGTTTCTTGGTCTGTCTTGTCAATATGGTTTATGGGTATCTTTCTATGCCTGCATCTGAGAAAGTGCCAAAGCAGTGAAGGTGTAGTTGATAGATTTTATCGATGCCGGATGTATATTTGATACTAGACAAAGCTGTCAGGACTACATCGGTAGCTTGAGTTTGTCATTGGCAAGTGAAGCCTTGATATGCCTCCTTGTGAACGTGCCAAAGATGTGTTCCATGAGGGGGTCGGTGCTAGGAATAGTATCACTCTGATTTTCATCGAGTTCTACTTTCCTCCCACTATCACTGCATCTATGAATTCCTTTTCGAGGAAAACTGCATGAAGAGCAACAAATATTTTGTTCTCTTGTGGGTTGTAGAAGTAATATCCTTTGGTTTCCCTAGGATAACCTACAAATATGCACTTATTCGATTTGGGTTCTAGTTTGGTACCATCCAAACGTTTAACATATGCCCAACATCCCCAAATCTTCAGGAATGTGAAACCCGGTTTTTTCCTGTCCATATTTCATATGGGGTCTGTCCAACAGACTTTGACGGAGCCTTATTCAAAATAAGTATTGCATTGTTTAATGCGTATCCCCAGAAAGAAATTGGTAGCTCAGTGCGACTCATCATTGACCTTACCATGTCAAATAAAGTTCAGTTTCTCCGTTCAGACACACCGTTCATTGAGGTGTTCCAGGAGGAGTCCACTGTAAAAGAATACCATATTCTTTTAAGTAATCTAGAAACTCATTGCTTAAGTATTTTCCACCACGGTCCGACCGTAATGTTTTAATACTTTTGACCGTCTGTTTTTCTACTTCGTGTCGAAACTCTTTGAATTTCTCAAAAGTTTCCGACTTGTGTTTCATGATATATACATAACCATAACGCGATGCATCATCCGTAAAGATTACGAAGTTTTCATATCCACCTCTAGCCTGGCTAGACATGGGCATGCTTACGTCACTATGAATGAGGGCTAACAGATCGGTGGCACGTACACCCTTACCACTAAAAGGTATTTTAGGCAGTTTGCCTAACAAACAAGATTCACAGACATCATATTAATTAGGATCAAATCCGTCCAAGTATCCATTCTTCGAAAGAGTGGATATACGAGTCTTGTTAATGTGTACTAGACAACAATGCCATAAATAAGTCTCATCTGATTTACTCAATTTGAGCCTTTTAATTGTCATGTTATATGTTTGAGATTCATTTATATTCAAAATATAAAGACCATTATTAACATCTGATGTACATATCAAAATATCATCTTTATATACAAAACACCCAGTATTTCGGAATACAAAGGTATACCCGCATCGGGTTAAACTAGATACAGAGATGATGTTTCTAGTCAAACTAGATACAAAATAACAGTCACATAATGTAATTACATGCCCCGATGGCAGATTCAAAACATATATGCCAACGGCCAAAATAGCGACTCTCGTCTCGTTTCCAACTCGTGGTCGATCTCACCCGAAGCTAGTCTTCTGCTAATCTGCAGATCCTGAACATCAGTACATATGTGAGTACCACATCCAGAATCAAAAATCCAATTTTTAAAACTAGTAGTGGACATGTTTATTTCAATAACAAACATACCTGAGGCCGAAGCCTTGCCCGCCCTCGCTTCCTTCAAGTCTGCCTTGTACTCACGACAGTCACGCATCCAGTGACCCCGTTTTGCCACAATGTAGGCATACGTCTTGGGATTTTTCCTTAGTCTTCCTAGAAGACTTTGACGATTTAGCCTTGCACTTTTTCTTCTTCTTCTTCTTCTTCATACCCCCAGAAGCCTTCGGCCAAGCCTTGGCTTTCTGGGATGTCGAAGTAAGATGCGCCTTGCGCTTCTTTTCCTTCAGCATCGCCATCAACTCTCCAATAGTCTTCTATTGGTTCATCATATTGTAGTTCATGATGAACCCGCCCAGCAATCGAGCAGAGACTGTAAGATCAAATCTATGGAAGTCTTGGCCTCGAAGGTAATGCCCAACTGACTTAGCTGTTTGATGTCAATAATCATCTGTGACACATAGTGTTCGACATATGTACCCTCTAACATACGCGAGCGAAAGAGCTTCTTTTGCAATTCATACTTTTGAGAATTAAGATTAGATTTGTGAAGATCCTTCAATTTCAACATCATGTTATAAGGATTTGATCCTTTGTTCTGACGACGAAATTGAGGAGTCATTGAATCAAGCATGACGGACTGAGCAGTAATTTTATCATCTCGATGAGTCTTCCAAAGCTCATGATCTACTACCCGCTCATGTCCGGGCTCAAGCCCGAGAGGTCTCTCTATGACATAGAGTAACTTCTCAGATCTCAGGACTATCCTGAGATTCATTTCCCAGTCTAGAAAATTGGAGCCGTTAAAGAGATTCTCGCCCATGATTATGTCCCGAACACTAATCTTTCCAACCATCTTGATTATTATAGTCCAACTATCCAATGAATAATTTCGGGTACACTCAAAATGCAATGGTTACTATAGTCCAACTATATAACCAGCTACAAGTGGAGTAGTGTTTTGTAGAGTCTAATTGTTCAAAGAAAGCAATCGAAGATATTAGTCCAACTAATATATATATATATAATGTGATATGATAATAAAAGAGCGTATATTAGCAAGTATTAAATGAAATTGCAAATATAATACTAGCTTCCCACTATTTTTCGGCGAGCCACTAACCCTCTGTTGAGTATTTGGGAAACCCAGTTTCCTAGTGGGCTAGGATCCCGTTAAATAACACACAACATTGACTTTGGCCAACAAGCTGTATGAAACTTAACTAGGTAGATCTCTAAGATCAATTGGATCTCATCCAATTCCTAGATCCGGTAGGTGGACCTCAAAGTCCAAAACATATATCCAATATATTTCCTAACCTTTTCCTCTGAATCAACTAAGCCTTGGCTTTGGCTCAACAAGCTTAATGATTCTAGTTAAGCGTGACCCATTGACAGTGGGAAAGCTTCGTAATCCACGTCAATGTACAGAAGTGACATTGACTTTGGCCAACAAGTCACAACTGCCCAAGACATGGGATGTATAACAAAGCTTTCATGGTTCAAACACATCCTCGATGGACAATGATCTTGACTTTGGCCACAAATCAAAGTCAATCTTAGATCTTGAGAAAGAACCACTCAATAGAAGGAAAACACTTAATATAAAATGAGGGTGTTTTTCGTAAATTGGCAACCAATTTATTATCATTGATTAGGTCTCATCATTCACTCTTAAACATGCATTCTAAAAGCATAATAAGGCGCGATAAAATTTAATAATGATATGCATATGGATATATAATACAATTGTTCCTAGAACAAATCTCTCCATTTCCTCTCTCCCGCTAGCACTTTACATTCTTCTACCCAATTACATAATAAAAAGAAACCTCATTTACATTGAGGGGAATTGGTGAGAAGAGAAATACAAAGAGAAAAGAGGTGAAAGGCTGGACACACAGGTCCAATTTCAAACAAATACCATATTTACAATAATTTCTAAAATTACCGCCACCCAGCTAATATCCATTTGATATACATTATTCATACAAATACATCCAAGTATTCACACAAAGCATGTTTTCAATCAATCTAATCCAATTAATTAATCTTCAATTAATGACCATCCAATGTTCATACAACGATTTGATTTGCGCGAGTCTAACTCGTTTAAGAATAAGTACTCAAAGTAAGTATTCTTGAATTATATCGAACTACAATTTTAATTCCAATTTTAATTGTATTCAACACTAATTCATGTTTAATTCCAAATAAAGAAACAATTGTAATAGTGCTTTTTTAGACTTGGATTCCAAATCCAATCTAAATGGGTCTCAAAGGCCCAATTAGCATCCAATGCTATTTCAATCAAGTCCAATGGGCTTTCAATTGATTCTTTAGGCATGGACTTTGGCTATTATAGATCAAACCCAAAATGCCAAGGCCCATTTAGGAATCACCATATGCCAAAAATAAATTGGCCCATTAGACCCAATTAAATTATTAAATGCCCAAAGTCATATTTTGGACTTTATGGAAATGGTTTTAGGCCCAAGGGGATCCAACCAAATTGTCCAAAACCATACTTGGCCCAACCAAGCCCATTAGCCCAAATACAACAAATTAAATTACCATAATATTCCAAATATCATATTAATCCAATTAAAGTGTAATTAACACAATTAATTAATAAATCTAATATTTACAAAATATTAATTAATCTAATTAATCATGTTTAACTTTCAATTCATGTCCAACACAAATTGAAACAAAATCAATTCATCCAACATGCTTCAATCACAGTAATAAGCAAGAAATTATCATTCAATTTTGATTTCAATCCAGTTAAATCAACAATCAACATTCAATTTCATGCCATTAACACTTCCAAGTGTCTAATTCAAAAATTACCATGAGATAATCCTAGGGCATGCATTCGGCCAAGGTAAGATTTTGGGGAAAAATTAATCTAATCAATTTTTTACAATCCAATCATGCATAACTCCAAGTTATCATCATCCAACCATAACCAAACAATCAATTTAGAAATATACATGCTCCAAGTAAAATCCCCAAATTAAAGTTATAAACCCTAGAATTCCAAATCAAGTTTAGATGGCACTGATACCATTGTTAATGTCCTACACATGCCACAAGATCTCTAAACAATGATTTGTGTGTGAATTATCCAAGTTAAGTTGCGGAATACATACATTGGTTGGTAGAGAAATTTCAAAAATTCCTTTGGATGTAGAAGCTCCAAGCTTTAAGAAGAGTTCCAAACCATTGGGTGAGTTTCCCTATCACCTTAATAGACTCCCAAAGTGCTAGCTTTGAATGAATTTTAAGCAAAATTCTTCCTCCAAGAGTGAAGCAATTCAGCAATGAGAGAGGAGAAAAAGAGATGATGAATAGTTTTTGTTTCCAAAATAATTAGATTCTAAAACTAGAGGTGGCCACGGTTCGGTTCCGGTTCGGTACCGGAATCGAACTGTATGGTTTTCGGCTCCACAAGTGTCGAACCGGAACTGAATTGGATAATTTCGGTTCGATTTTGGTTCCATACTTAAGTGGAACCGGAACCGGAACCGTACGGTTCCGATTCCCTTCATTTTTTTTTACTTTTTTGAAAATAAAAATATTGAGATTTAAATATAATTAGGGATTATGATTCTTCATGGAATCGTTGGAACCGTTAAGTTCCAGCGGTTCCAACTGGTTCGTCAGGGTAAGAATCCTAACCGAACCAGTCAGGTACCGGTTCGGTTCCGGAACCGGAACAGGAACCGGTTGGAACCGTTCGGTTCCAACCGGTTCGGTTCTGGTTCCGAACCAGAACCTTGGACGGGTCTATCTAAAACTTGTCAAGTTTGTGTATTAAAGACTTGCATTAAATGAGCTCAACCACTTCCATCAACTTTGTGACAAGTGATGTAAGTAAAATGGGTCCCACCACTTTAAATTCAAAATTTAAGTTGTCTCACACAACTTACTTAGGCTCGGTTTCGTTTATTTCCGAATTAAACGAATTTGCCGTCGCGACATAATTAAATAAATCCAATTTAATTAAATAATAATGCATAGTAAAATTATTACGATAGTCGTTTACGAATTAATTCCAAATTAATTCGTTTGCCCGATTAAAATCCAATTTTAATTTCGCATTGAAATCCGATTTCAATTAATATATCCAATATATTATTTTAGACCAAATAAATAAATTAATAGAAAATCGAATTTAACTATTAAATTTATTTTACCGATTAATTCCAAATTAATCGCGCTCTCTCTTCTAGACGAATTTAATCCCAAATTAATTATGTTCGAGTCAAATGTTATTGGTGAATCTTTGGGAAGCGACCCAGAAATTCCTGGATATGTTGGCAGTAAATACGGTCATCGGACCATCCGAACACGTGCGTACCCATATACCACGTTCTCACCGATTTACAAGACATGGTTGGCTTCTAGCAAAGCACTGTGTCTACCTAATTCTCCAGAAATATTCAATGAGGAATATATAATCTGTATCAGGCGTAGTATATAAAGTATTGCGTAATACGATCCAGTATCGGATGTCACATGCTAGGCCTAGGGCTGGCTCTGTGTCTGCCCCGTACGAAGCATATATCGGATCCAACGTAACTAGTCTCTATAATTGGATAATCATGACCTAGTCATATTATCCAGATAGTTGCAGCATTTAAGAGTACTAGAACCGTATCTTGTGTGACCATCATCTATATATGACTGAGGTGATACTCCCATCTTGACATCACATCCAATACACTACGATTCTCAGTAAACCCAGTGGAGGCGTACACATAACCTGTTAAAGCTCCGGACGACCAATACCAAAGTAAATTGATTGTCGCAAGTATTAGCGATGCAAGTCTCAGGTCAAAGATCATATATACCTAACCTGATTCGGATTCCCATAGACACATAGTCATAATACCAATGAGACTCCGAGAGGTCTATCCAGAGCAAAGCTGTTCCCGTCCAACGGCTAACAGAACCTCTTATCACACTTGCATAAGTATCCAATACCTAAATATATGAGAACTATGCCGTTAAACTTCCATAACAAGCACAAGTGTAATACTAGTCTATTCCGCATTATCGATGTTCAGTCTCGATAATACTACGACTAGAGATATTTAATGATTAAACCATTTTTGGATTAATACTGTCTCATATCTTATTAATCTGGTTTAACCATATGGACTTTTATCATTTATATATCCAAGTAATCCAATTACAAAATGATAAAATAGTAATTTCCTTTGTCACATAGATAATTTGTATAAAAACACCATGTTTTTTACAAATAGTGATGCTATGGGTCATAATTGTCCAACATGAATAGGTACGGCTCATCAAAGATATAGTGCTTGAATTCCTTGAAGAACTTCTTCCGTTACTGATCCAACGACCTTTTTCCCGATACTATTTAGTTTACATAGTCAACATACCAAGGACATCATGTTATTTGATGGTAAATAACTGTTCATCTGGAAAAATTTATTTGATTGTCATTTCATTGCCAGTTGTTCTCATTCTTGAGCCACGATAAGTGATCAGCCACATGATTTTCTGTCAATTTCCTGTCTCGGCTCTCCATGTCAAATTTTTGCAGCAGAAGCACCCGACGGATCAATCTAGGTTTGGCATCTTTCTTCGCGATTAGGTATTTGATTGCTGAATGATCTGTGTAGACCACCACTTTGGGACCCAGTAGATAGGAATGCAATTTATCAAAAGCAAACACAACTGCGAGCAACTCATTTTCAATTGTTGTGTAGTTGAGTTGTGCTTCATTCAGAGTTCTGCTAGAGTAGTAAATGCTGTGGAAAATTCTGGCTTTGCGTTGTCCCAAAACTACACCTACAGTAAAATCACTAGCATCGCAAATCACCTCAAATGGAAGGGTCCAGTCTGGTGCTACTATGATGGGGAAAAAGACCAGCTTTTGTTTGAAGATCTCAAAAGCTTCGTGGCATTCTTTGGTGAAGTTGAAAGACACATCTTTCTCTAGCAGATTGCATAGAGGTTTAGAAATCTTGGAGAAGTCTTTGATAAATCTCCTGTAAAGGCCTACATGTCCGAGAAAACTCTGAATCCCTTTGATAGATGATGGTGGAGGTAGTTTTTCAATTGTCTCGATCTTTGCTTTGTCTACCTCGATTCCCTTTTGTGAGATCTGATGTCCCAGGACAATGCCTTCATGCACCATGAAGTGGCATTTATCCCAGTTGAGTACCAGGTTGGCATCTTCGCATCTTTGTTACACTTTTTCCAGATTTTACAAGCAGTGGTCGAATGAGTCTCCAAACACAGAGAAATCATCCATGAAAACCTCCATACTTTGTTCCAGCATGTCTGAGAAGATGGCCGTCATGCAACATTGAAATATGGCAGGAGCATTACATAGTCCAAATGGCATCCTGTAGAAAGAAAAGTACCATATGGGCATGTAAAAGTGGTTTTCTCCTGATCTTCTAGGGCGATGGAAATCTGATTGAACCCCGAGTATCCGTCCAGAAAATAATAGAACTCATGTCTTGCCAGTCTGTCTAGCATTCGGTCAATGAATGGCAGCGGAAAATGATCTTTCCTTGCTGTTTTATTTAGCTTCTTGTAGTCCATGCATACTCTCCCTCCAGTCTCCGTTCTTGTTGGAATCAGCTCGTTCTTTTCATTTGTGACTACATTTATTCCTCTTTTCTTTGGAACACATTGCATAGGACTCACCCAAGTGCTGTTAGAGATGGGGTAAATGATGCCGGCATCCAACCATTTGATAATTTCTTTCTTTGCAACCTCCTTCATGATTGGATTTAATCTCTGTTGATGCTCCAATGTGGCTTTGTACTCGTCATTCATCATAATTTTATGCATGCAAAATGATGGACTAATGCCTCTTATGTCTGCTATAGTCCATCCAATGGTTTTCTTGTGTTCTCATAACACTCTCAACAATTTATCTTCTTGCTCCAATGTTAGCGACGAAGAAATAATCACAGGTAAATCAGAAGAGTTTCCTAAGAATGCATACCTGAGATGGCTCAGAAGTAGCTTTAGTTCCAGCTGTGGTCATTCTTAAAATAGAGGGCTTGATTCGCTCTTTTTGATAATTCTAAACTTTTCATCTGTGGTGTCGATTTGAAGCGAAATGGTCATTCAAGATAGTTGATACATTCCAGAATATCATCATCTAGCTCGCTGTCAATCATGTTTGTGATGCAAGCTTTAAGTTTATCCGTGGAAAGTTGCATTGCATCAGTATCCTGGATGATACTATCTAAAACATCAATTCTGAAACATTCCTCCTCATTTTCATCATTCGGGAATTTCATGGCTTTGAAAACATTGAATGTAACTTCTTGGTACTGAACTTTCATGGTTAGTTCTCCTTTTTGTACATCAATAATAGTTCGACCTGTATCCAAGAATGGTCTTCCGAGGATGATAGATACATCTTTGTCTTCTTCCATGTCAATGATAATGAAATATGCAGGGAAAATGAATTTGTCGACTTTAACCAATACATCTTCCACTACACCTCTCAGAAATATGAGTGATATGTCAGCAAGTTGCAGAGTAACTGAGGTGAGCATTGCTTCTCCAATCTGTAGTTTCCTATAAATAGACAAATGTATCAAGTTAATGCTTGCACCTAAATCACACAAAGCCTTACCGAAGTAATGTTAGCCTATGGTGCAAGGGATGATGAAACTGCCAGGATCTTTAAACTTTGGGGGATGGTTTCTCTGAATGATGGCGCTACATTCTTCTGTTAATGCTACTGTCTTGTAATCTCCCAATCTCCGCTTTCGTGATAGAATGTCTTTCTTGAATTTGACATCGCTATGCATTTGTTCCAACGCTTCTGCAAATGGAATGTTGATATGTAGATTTTTGAAGATCTCTAAGAATCGAGCAAAGTGCTTGTCTAGTTTACTTATCTGGAGACGCTGTGGAAAAGGTGGAGGTGGAGTGAATCTTTCTTGATCATTTGTTTTTTTTTCTCTTTCCTCCATCTGTGGTTCTGCTTCGCTGCTTTCTTTTGGAACTTCCTTAGTTGATGCCTTAACTCCAATATCTTTGTTGATTTCAGTACCGCTTTTCAAAGTAATGGCTTGACAATTCTCCTTCTCTCGGATCCTTGGATTTGGTTCTATGTTGCTAGGAAGGGTACCTTGCGGTCTATAACTCTGAGCATTGGCCAGGTGTCCCAATTGATTCTTCTGTGTTTTCAAAGATGTTGCTTGGCTTTGAATTAATGCTGCTTGTGATTGAAACATAGCATCATATGATGCTGCTTGAGAGTCATATTTTGCTTCTAGCTTTTTCAAGTGAGTCAGCACTTCTGTTATTCCTGGTTCTTTTTCATACTCTCGGCTTGTGTTTTGCTGTTGGAATCCTAGTGGTGGATTATTCATTTGCCTTGAATTGTTGCTCCATGTGAAATTGGGATGATTCCTCCACCTTGGGTTGTAGGTATTGGAATATGGATTGTTCCCCTGTTTGTTGAAATTGTTGACATAATTCAACGTCTCTTCATGTTGGTTTGCCTCTGGTGCTCCTCCATATGGTGAACTTATGGATCCAATATTGCCTTGCATGCTAAG
>SKCR01013010.1:0-34376 GCA_019454045.1 Zanthoxylum bungeanum
AGTAGGGACCTCCGGTCATTACATTTTTGTATTTAATTTTATTTTACGCAATAGTTCTTTCTTTATTTTACTTTTCAGTCTTTACTTTACTTGAACATGCATCAGAAACCGATTGGACTATTTAATGCTGATGGATTTTATGACTTTCTTTGTGTGTTTCTTGATGATGCCCGTAGAAATGGATTCGTTTCAAAATCTGTAAAATTTATCCTTTTCACTGCCAGAACAGCCCATGATTTAATTGACCAACTGTTACCTTTTGAACCAAAAATTGACCCTATCCTCTCCAAGATTAATTGGTCTGATAATGATCGTGGTAAAAAGCGTCGGATAAATCTGGATCTTAACCTTTAATTTTCTTTTTAGATGTAGAGTTTCAGCTAATCAGGTACTGTTTTCTAAACTCTTCTCCTACTTTTTAGACATTGGGGATAATGTCTCAATTAGGTTTGGGGGAGGGGAATAGTTGATTAGCATCTTGTTTTTATTTTTTTTCGTTGTGTTGTTTTTGCTTGGTTTTTAGTCAAAATGTTTCAAAAAACTCAAAAAAATTTAAAATAAATTAAAAAATATATAAAAAAATATTTTGTTTTTGTGTTTTTAACTTGACTAATTAGGTGAAATTGGTTTAAGATAGTTGTGTAAGGAATTTCCACTCCTGAGACATATCTCAACCTATTTCGTAACAAGTTAATTTTTGTTTATTTCCTTTTGAATTATTTAATTTGTAAATTCTCTATAGTACTGATTAAATTGGATCTTCATATGCTCACTTGACAGGTATTATCAACATGCATGGTAACATACGGCCATGAGTTGTAATTGAAAAGTTTGTAATATTAAGTGCTTAAGTTTAATTGGAGAAAGCATCTAAAAAAGCGATGAAAAAAATCAGAAAACTTTCCATTGTTAAAATGGTGTGAATTCTGATATAACTTTAGAACAAAAATATTACTCTATTTTCAACTACACTTGTGAATATCGTGGGCACAATGAGCTGATTAATGCCTTGTTGGTTGTGTATATGGAGAATGGTAAAAATAATTGGAGAATTTACTTATTTGGTAATTTAGAAAGAAAGAAAACAACTATTAACTTGGATAAGAGTTTCACTTGCTTACTCACTAATTTGTTTGATCTTTTTTCTTTTGTGTGCATTTTACATTTGTGGGTATCGTTGTTGTAAGCCCTCACGAGACTACAATTCGTCCATTAGGGACACCTAGGGGTTTAAAGGCATGTTGCATACGCTAAATATAACCGTGATCCCTACGAAAGTGGCTTAGTTTAATTTTATTTTAAAGTTGTTTATTGTATTTTATTTTGTTGTTTTGCTTAAGGACTATCAAAATGTTAGCTTTGGGGGTGTGATAAGCAGTAAATATATCAATATTTACCGTCCCTTTGACTTAATATTTTATATAGTTTCTTGAGTTTTGTGAATATTTTGATGTGTTTTGTGCATTTTGTAGATATATAAGGTTTCGGGATTCATTGGAATCAAATCGGGGCCAAAACAGCGAAAAATGGACAAAAAGGATAAAATCATCATTTGGGCGTCGCGACGCGCAACACTTCTACGTCGCAACCGCTAACATGCGACGAACACGTGTCAACATCAGAGAAACTTGCTATCATACGCACTTGCTAACATGCACCGGTCACGTGTCAACATCACAACAATCTTGCTATCATGCGTCAGACACGTGTCATCATCTCATGCAGCTGACACTACACACATTGCTTACGTCAGCGTCACGATGCGCAAGCCTTTACGCATCCTGATGCAGAGCTAATAATTCAGCTGCCGATAGCCGCGTGCCATGTGTCATCATCTCAGTAAAACACATGCCACGTGTCGAAGATCAACGGCACATCGCAACGCGCAACACTTCACGCGTCGCGACGCGGGGACCAAATTTTCCCTATAAATTGAGGCCGAAATCAGAATTCTAATTCATACCTTCTTCTGGGGATTTCATTAAGAATACTAAGATGATTGTATCTTGTTTGTTTATTTACAGCTTTTTGTATTTAATTTTTACTTTACGTAATAGTTCTTTCTTTATTTTACTTTTCAGTCTTTAATTTACTTTTCAGTATGATGAGGAAACTCCCCTCTGCTGGGGTGAAGGGTAAAACTTTTATTACTAATATTTAGATTACTCTCCCTTAATTATACTATATAAAGTATTTTAAAACTTGACTTAATGGGATACAGCCTTTATGGTTGGTTGGACTTAATTAAATTGATTTTAACCTGACTAAATTGGATACCGCCTTTATGATCGGTTGGAATTAATTATAAATCTAACTTAATCAGGATACCTCATATATGGTCGGTTGGTAATGTCATGCAAATTTTATATATTATAATAAGAGAGATATCTAAATTAGAAGTAATAAAAGTGGATCATCTAACCCTCAGCATTTTCTTTATTGCTTTATTTAGCTTTTTAATTTCTAAGCTTTATTTTATGTCATTTACTTTATTTATGTCTTTACTAATCCTATATATGTGTTGTAACTAAATACCATATCTGGGATTGTGATGAATTCCAATATCACTAGTTTATAAGGGGTTATTTTATGACTTGGGTAATATAAAGGTTTATTTATTGAGTCTTAAGCTTAATGCTTCTTATTAATTGGTCACTAATAAAATTGATTTGGTAAACTTAAAATAAACTTGACGAATGAATTTATGTTTCAGCCTTAGACTCAATAGCTCACGATCTCACCTTGGGGCATGGTGATCCTTAGATAGATTTCCTTACATGATAGACATATACCTGTCGGGTGGGGGTAGCCACTATTGGAACTTAATCTTAATGAATTTAGGTAACTTGGTTAACATAGACATATGATTAATTGAGTTATTTGGGCGTTTGCATCTGACCATCGACAGAGGCTTTTGCATACTTTCGTGCTCCAAGTTAATAAAATAAACCGATATATTGCACAAACATTAGATAATCACTTCATCTTTAAAAGATATTGGAAGGATTCACAACCCTAGATAGTTTTATAATATTGAATTTTCATTCGCACTGTTTTATTTACTTGTCTTTAGTTTAAAATCACCATCCAATCAAATAACCAATCTATTAGATACTTGTAAACATTTAGCTTCACAAATTGATAGCCTATGTATTAAGTCCTCATGGGATCGATATATTTTATACTACTTGAACGATACGTGCGCTTGCTTTACGTGAGTGATTTCACCGATCAGGACCCGATCGAAATGTGGAAACTTTTAAGGCCCGACTGGTAGCGAAAGGTTACACTCAACGTTCTAGGATTGACTATGAAGAAACTTTTTCACCAGCAGCCATGCTAAAATCCATTAGGATTCTTTTAGCCATTGCTGCATATCACGACTATGAGATATGACAGATGGATGTGAAAACCATTTTCCTAAATGGATTCCTTAAGGAGGATATCTATATGGAACAACCAGTGGGTTTCGTATCCAGTGAAACTTCAAACTTGGTTTGTAAGCTCCAAAAATCTATCTATGGACTTAAATAGGCATCCCGAATCTGGAATCATCATTTTGATGAGATAATTAGATTATTGTAGGCACTGCATTTTTGCATATAAGTCCCGATGATGAGTCTCGTACGGAGGCACTACCTTTTAAGTTGTGGAAGCCGCGGGAAACGGACGTCGGAAGGGGAAATTCAAAAATCAATACCTTATTGGACTCAATTCGTTGCTTAGCTTCGGGTTCGCTCGTTGGTCCTCTGTTTTGAAACTTATCCTTGGCCCAAAACCCCCGCAATCCACACCAAGCCCACCAAAACATCAAACCACACGCCCAAGCCCACCAACAAGAACCCAAACACACGCCCATAAGCCTCCAAGCCCATTAAATCACATCCAAAAATATTCAAACACATTAAACACATGTTGAAATCTAAACAAATCACCATCCTAATTTAATTAAATCACATGCCAAAACTAAATAAAATCAAATCAAATCTCATAAATCCATTTCGTAAACAAAAACAAATTACCATCCTAAATTGAATAGATCTTTTCCTTATCACACACTAATTAAAAGATATCCCCTTAATTACACAATATTTCCTTCCTACCCAAATAAGGACAACCATAACCATCTCCTATAAAAACACACAAAAACCAAGCTCTTAGACCCCTGACACATGCACGCCACTCTTGCACACGGTAAACACAAGCAACAAAGCCGAGCAAACAAGCAGCCACAAACACTCAAACTTAAGCCCCACACACACGCGCAGTCGTTACCCCACTGACCTAACACTTACATCCCTTGAAACATTCAACATGCCCCTCTTCACGCTCTCTCCCATATCGGCCACAAAAGCCCTTCAACAGCCCATGTACACGTGAAAACATCCCCTTCGCTCACTCACCACCAGCCCTCTACGCACACACTGCCATTCACTCACGCACACACTGCCATTCACTCACGCACACACTGCCATTCACTCACGCACACACAGCCCTACACACACACACAGTCCCTAAAATAACCCAAATACAGCCCCCAAAAATAGCAGCCGAATAACCCAAAGACAATCCATAAAATTACCCAAAGTTACTCCAAAACAGCCCCATAAATCATTGCAAAACAGTCCAGAAAATAACCCAAAACAGTGAATAAATCACCCGAAAATAGTCCCCGAACACCCCTAAAAACAAAGACCAAAAACAGCAGCAAAAATAGAGAAAACATGGCGATGAAGGAAAGCATTGAACCAGTGAACCAGAGGAGTTACGGAGTATTAACCCTTCCGAAGGCCGCGTAACGCACTTCCAAAAGGCGACTTAAGAGGTAAGACCTGAGGGCACCCTTTTCTTTACTTTCATTCATCTCTTTCTTTAATTATTTATTAGTATTTCTTCGCATGTGTATTGTTTTTTCATGTATGTTATTATTATGGGGTGAATGATTTTGTGCTATCTCTCGTGGTATATCGGATGGAAACCCAGACGTAAATTTCATAGCTGAATCCGAATGGACGATAATGCGGTCTGAACTCGGGATATAATTCCACGTACCACTTGAGAAACGCACATATTTCGTTTCATCCAAACTTGTGTTTATTTATTGTTTAGTTAGAAATAGTATGTTATTTCATGCATGATTAGTTATTTCTTTCGCATACGGATTTAATCTATGTTTATGTTAAGATTGTTATTTATTTATATTGTCATGTTTATCGATTTAATGCGTTCATGATATTGTGTGCTTGCCGTTATTTTGACTTACTTTTATGCATGCAAACTTAGATATAGGTTAGATGCAAACTTAGATATAGGTTTTACTTTTATGTATGAGAACTTAGAAATATGTTATTCTTTCGTATGTATGTTGCATAGACTTGGTTAGATTATTGCACAAATCCATTCATTACAAGTGGCATAAGTAAGGGACCATTCCGAACCCAACGGTTTGAGGTCTTCCCTTGCGAGGGGTGAGTGCGGCCTTAAATCATTTCCCAGTTCACACTGGGTGGCGACTCCATTATTCTCCAGTTTAGTCCCCCGCGAGCTACTCCGTACTCCCGACCGGGCCGCGAGCCTGGAACAGCGTCTTCGATTTCTGTGTCCTACAGTCTGGCGACTCCACTGGGGATAGAGAATCGGCCCCGAAATAATGCCTTGTAATGTTTGTGATTTTTGTTTTAGTTAACCGTGTCTACAGTGGGCTTAAGGGGTTTAATCAAAGGCAATATTAGAGCTAGGTAATGGTTTGGTGTCTTCCTTCATTCACTACCTTTCTATAAGGAAAAGCTGTGAAGGCACCTAGATAATCATTTACTCAAAGCTATCGTGATGGACTAATTTGGAGGACCTATCGGTTATTCATGTCACCAAGGCGATAAGAGCCTAAGAGGCTTGGGTATTTAAGAGAGTCCGCTCCACCCTCCCTCTGGGGAATCTTCAATAAGAAATCCATTTGACAGTCAGTCATGTATCATCACTCGTTGGCACGTACCTTAGCGTATAAAAAAGGTACGCTCACTTGGTCTCTCGAACCCTAGAGTGGGAAGACATAGTTGTGGGCAATCCTTCACCGAGAGGAGCCTTTGTCTACACTCCTATAAACACGCATATGAACCATAGTCATATATCTCATAGAAGTTTCCCATTTATGCTTTTGATAAACACATGCATATTATATCCCATGCATCACACGCATGTCATGCATCTCATGCATACACACATCATTTTAACCCTGTGTCTTAAAGGCGACTTAAGAGATATCTGTTGGGTTAGAGAAGAAAGAAAGATTTGTCAAAAAGAGTTTAGCAAACATGGATGTTGGGGAAAAGGAAACCGAGGAACAGAAAACTTTACGGCAAGAATAGAAAGACCATTGGGGGGCCTTCAGCAAAAAAACAGAAAAAAAAAAAAAAAAGAAAAAAAATTTATTGTTAGTCCTTAATAGTTAGGCATAAGTCTGATGATGAAATTTTTTGCTTTAGGGCGAAGTATTAGAAATGATAAACTCTTGATGTGCTTTTATCTGATACTTTGAGTGATTGATCTATGTTAGACTCGTAAGCACTTCACTATAGGTTCTTAGCGGTGAAAACCTGAGTAGTTGGCAAGGTGACTAGTTGAAGAAATTGTAGGTCGGTGAATGACCGTTTGCTTAGATGTCTATCCTGATTTGCTTATGTTATGATGTGTGGTATGGTTGAAAATGAAACAAAAGTCTCTAAAGAAAAGAATTGAACCACCTATAACCGATAATCATGAAGCTACTTATGGGCGAGTATTAGGACCACCATGAGGAGAAAGCTACCTTAAAGGGTAGGTGTGTTGAAAAAAAAAAAAGAAAATAAAAGAGAACAAAAGAAAAGAAAAAAGAAAAAAAAAAGTTCAAAATTAAAATAAAAAAAGAGTGAGATAAAAGAAAAAGAAAACCATACCACATTGAGCACAGAAAAGCAACTGCAGGGCATAATTGAGACATCTAGGTTGGTTTGACCCATCGATCCCAATTTTTTGACGAAATCATTGAGTTGGCTTACCTGGGGATGAATCTGCAAAGGAACCTTTGCACACACACACACTTTGAGTCTAGCTTAGATCATTTATTCAAAGACTTGGAATTGAGTTCGTTGAATGTTTTGAAAGTTCTCTGGTTTCAATACTGGACATTCTTTGAGGGAATAATATGTGTAGCTATTGGGACTATTTCGTAGCATGTGATATAAATGATGATATATAGAATGCCATATCATGTGGTCCACCTTGACCTAATGCAAGCAGTAGAGTAGAGAGCAGAAAGCTAAACCAAGACTGGGGGTGACCAGTCTACCACCTCGCGAGCAGGGGACATAATGAGATATTTAGTCATAGGACCAAAGAGAACCAACCAATCACCAGAAGAAGAAAATTGCCAAAAGGAACTGTAAGCATGCCTAGGGGTGACTTAAGACATTAGTAGGCGAAGAGAGCCAAAGAAGCATAAGGAAGGCCTAACCCATCGGAATAGGGAATGCATCCACGCATACATGCATACACATCATATACATGCAATTTTTGTTTTGTGTTCGCAGGTTTTGAAAAAAAAAACACGGCAAAGACAAGCAGTTTGGGGAATGAATCCCAGAGTAGAGGCCATATTATCAGCAGTACGGGAATGAATCCCAGGGTCGAGGCCCACTGTTAGCGGGGTTTTGGGAATGAATCCCAGGTCGAGGCCACGTTGTCAGTAGTTTCGGAATGAATCCGGGTCGAGGCCCATATTTTCAGCGGTTTTGGGAATGAAATCCAGGGTCGGCCCCGTTGTCAGCAGTTTCGGGAATGAATCTAGGGTCAAGGCCCATATTGTCAGCGGTTTCGGGAATAAATCTCAGGGCCAGGCCACACTTATCAGCAGCATCGGGATTGAATCTCAGGGTCGAGGCCCAACACATCAGTAGTAGTTTGGGAGCATCCCAGGGTCGAGGCCCACATCAGCAGTTTGGATGCGTCCTAGGGTCGAGGCCCACCACATCAGCAGTTTGGATGCGTCCTAGGGGTCGAAGGCCCACACATCATCAGCAGTTTGGGAGCATCCAGGGGTCGAAGCCATTTATCGAGCATCGGGAATGAATCCCAAGGTCGAGGCCCACACATCAGTAGTAGTTTGGGATGCGTCCCAAGGTCGAGGCCCACACATTCATTAGCAGTTTGGGATGTGTCCAGGTCAGGCCACACATCAGAGTTTGGATGCGTCCCGGGTCGAGGCCCACACATCATCAGAGTTGGGATGCGTCCAGGGTCGAGGCCCACACATCAGCAGCTGTTCGGGATTGCGCCCAAGGTCAGGTGTTGGTTTCTATTATATGTCCCAAGGAAAGATTAAGCATATGAAATACAACAATGAATATATATTTAAAGATGAAGTATGGCGGAATCATACTTACAAAGCTTTTGTGATGAGAAGTGATGAAGAAAATCTTGAAGCTCCAAGCTTCAAGTTCGGCCAAGAGGAGGAAGAAGAGTTGAAGCTCCAAGCTTTGTGTATTCCAAGCTCTTTGATGGTTTCCCTATCACCTCTTTGATCCTTCAATGTGCTAGCAAATGGAGAAAAGAAAATCAAATCTTCTTTGCCCTAAGGGAGTCACGGCATTGTGAGAGAGAGAGGAGAGTTGTATTGATTTTGTTACAAAAATCAATTTATATTTATGCCATAATATTTATTAAATTAATAATAAACTTATGACACAAATCATGCAATGGCTTAGAGTGTCAAACACTCAAACTCCATGCAAAACCATTGAGTGTATTGTACACTATCACCATGCAATGTATTAACAATTAAATAATGCATATAATGACATGTGTCATGTGGGCCCCACACGTTTCCAAATGAAAGTGGGCCCACGTGCACTCACGCGTTCGGGTTCGATATTTCCGAAATACCGAACTTACGTCGCGACGTTAATTAAATCGAATTTAAATAAATAATTGCGCCTAGCGAAATTATTATTTACGTCGCTAACGAATTAATTCTAAATTAACTCGTTTGCCCGAATTAAAATCTAATTTTAATTTCGCGTCGAAATCGAATTTCGATTATTATATCGAATATAATAATTTATCGATTAATTCTAAATTAATCGTTCTCTCTCTAAATAAGGCACTTTATCCAAGATAAAGTTTCTCCGCAATTAATCCAAGATTAATTAAGTCCGAATCAAATATCATAGGTGAATCTTCAGGAAGCGACCCAAGAGATCTCCGGATATGTTGGCAGTAAATACGGTCGTCGGATAATCCGAACACGTACGTACCTCGTACTACGTTCTTACCGATTCACAAGACAAGGTTGGCTTCTAGCAAAGCGCCATGCCTACCCAATTCTCCAGAAATATTCTTACTGGAATATTAGATCTATATCAAGCGTAGTATACCGTAGTATTGCGTACATCGATCCAGTATCGGACGATCACATGTTAGGCCTGGGGCTGGAAATGTGTCTGCCCCGTACGAAACATATATCGGACATCAAGCAACTAGTCTCTTTAAATCGGACAATCCTGACCTGGTCATATTGTCCCGACGGTTGCAACCTTTTATAGAGTACTAGTTCTGTGTCCTGCGTGATCATCACCTCCATATGTCTGAAGTGATACTTCCATCTCGACATCACATCCAGTACACTACGATTCTCGATAAACCCAGAAGAGGTGTACACAGAACCGGTTAAGGTCCCCAACCACCAAAACCAAAGTTTACCGATTGTCGCAAGTACTAGCGATGTAAGTCTCAGGTTAAGACCATATACACCTACCCTGATGCGGCCTCCCATAGACACGCAGACATACTACCAATGGGATTCCGCGGGGTCTATCCAGAGCGAAGCTGTTTTCCGTACCATCGGTAAAACACAACCTCCTATCGCACTTGCATAAGTATCCAATACTTAAATATATGAGAACTATGCCGTTGTGCCCTCACAACGTGCACAAGCGCAATACTAGTCTATTCCGCATTATCGATGTCCGATCTCGATAATACTCCGACTAGGGATATTTAATGATTAAACCTTTATGGATTGATACTGTCTCATATCATCTCAATCCGGTATTAATCATATGGACTTTCGCCATTTATATATCAAAGTAAATAATATTACAAAACGGCAAAAGGCAATTTCATTATCACATAGTTAATTTTGTACAATAATACAATATCATTTACAAACAGTGACGCTATGGGACATAATGTCTAACAATCTCCCACTTGGCCTATAGCCAGTCACTCAAGCATCTAATACCCGAACTATGTATGTGTCGTTCAAAAACTTGCTGAAGAACAGCCTTCGTCAGCGGATCTGCAATGTTGTCATCTGATGTGACCTTCTCGACCTTTACATCGCCACGATGTATAATCTCCCGAATCAGATGGTAACGTCGAAGAACATGCTTGGACCGTTGATGAGACCTTGGTTCCTTAGCCTGTGCTATAGCCCCGTTATTGTCACAATACAATGGAACGGGCTCAGCTGCTAACGGAACTACTCCTAATCCGATTAGGAACTTTCGGATCCAAACTGCCTCCTTTGCTGCTTCAGATGCAGCGATGTACTCCGCTTCTGTTGTTGAATCGGCAACAGTATCTTGCTTGGAAGATTTCCAGCTCACTGCTCCGTTATTCAAACAAAAAATGTACCCGGATTGCGACTTGTAGTCATCCTTGTCGGTTTGGAAACTTGCATCGGTATACCCAGATACCGCAAGTTCTCCACCTCCATAAATTAAGAAAGCATCCTTAGTTCGTTTAAGATACTTAAGGATATTCTTAACTGCTATCCAGTGACCTTCACCTGGATCGGCCTGATAGCGACTGCACATGCTCAAAGCATATGAGACATCAGGTCGTGTACATATCATGGCATACATGATCGATCCGACTGCCGAGGCGAACGGTATCCGACTCATGTTGTCTCTCTCTTCCTGAGTCTTAGGACACATGTCCTTAGACAGAGAGGTACCACGTACCATTGGAACCAATCCCCTCTTGGATTGTTCCATGTTGAATCGCTTCAACACTTTATCAATGTATGTACTCTGGGAGAGTCCAAGCAGCTTTCTAGATCTATCCCGGTAGATCTTTATTCCAAGAATAAAGGCTGCTTCTCCCAGATCTTTCATGGAGAATTTTAATGAAAGCCAAGCTTTCACCGACGTTAGCATGGGAATGTCATTGCCTATAAGCAATACGTCGTCGACATAAAGGACAATAAAAGTAAGTGCTCTCCCACTAACCTTCTTGTATACACAAGGGTCATCTGCGTTTTGCACGAAATCATATCTTTTATGATCTCATCAAAACGCTGATTCCATGACCGTGATGCTTGCTTCAATCCATAAATGGATCGATTTAACTTACAAACCTTGTTTGCAAGTCTAGGTACGATAAAACCGTCAGGCTGTTGCATATAAACATCCTCCAAAAGGTTTCCGTTAAGGAAAGCGGTTTTAACGTCCATCTGCCATATCTCGTAATCGAAATATGCAGCTATTGCAAGCATTATCCGAATGGATTTAATCATGGCAACGGGTGAGAAGGTTTCGTCATAATCAATACCATATTGTTGACGATACCCCTTCGCTACAAGCCTAGCTTTGTACGTTTGTACGTTGCCATCCATGTCGGTCTTCTTCTTGAAGATCCATCTGCATCCAATAGGCTTTACGCCTTCTGGTGCATCAACCAGTGTCCAAACTTGGTTGGCGTACATGGAATCCATCTCGGACTTCATGGCTTCTTGCCATAAAGCGGAATCGATATTTTGTATCGCTTCCTCATACGTAGCCGGCTCATTATCCTCAATAAGATTAATATCTACATGAGGTGAGATCAGGAACCCATACCTCTCAGGTACTGTTCTGACTCTCTCCGACCTACGCGGTCCTTGTGTATGTGAAGTTTGTGGTACAGACTCATCCCGGACGGTCTGTTCTTGTTCCGTCGTTGATTCATTGCCAGGAACAGTATCACTACGATCTTCATCGAGTTCTACTTTCCTCCCACTTACCACTGCATTTATAAAATCCTTCTCAAGAAAAAATGCTTGTAGAGCAACAAATACTTTGTTCTCTTGTGGGTGATAGAAGTAATATCCTTTGGTTTCCCTAGGATATCCTACGAAAAGGCATTTATCAGATTTGGGTTCAAGTTTGGTACCTTCCAAACGTTTAACATATGCCCAGCATCCCCAAATCTTCAGGAAAGAGAAACCTGGTTTCCTTCCTGTCCATATCTCATATGGAGTCTGTTCAACAGACTTCGACGGTACCTTATTCAAAATAAGTATAGCACTGTTTAATGCGTATCCCCAGAAGGATATTGGTAGCTCAGTGCGACTCATCATTGACCTTACCATGTCCAACAAGGTGCGGTTTCTCCGTTCGGACACACCGTTTAATTGCGGTGTTCCAGGAGGAGTCCACTGTGAAAGAATACCATATTCTTTCAAGTAATCTTGAAACTCATAACTTAAGTATTCGCCACCACGGTCTGACCGTAATGTCTTAATACTCTTCCCTGTTTGTTTCTCCACTTCGTGTCGAAACTCTTTGAATTTCTCAAAAGTTTCCGACTTGTGTCTCATAAGATACACATAACCGTAACGAGATGCATCATCTGTAAAGGTTACGAAGTAGTGAAATCCACCTCTAGCCTGGCTAGACATGGGCCCGCATACGTCAGTATGAACGAGAGCCAACACAGTTCTGTGGCACGTTCACCTTTACCGCTAAAAGGTGATTTAGGCATTTTGCCTAAAAGACAAGATTCGCAGACGTCATATGAATTGGGATCAAATTCGTCCAAGTACCCACTCTTCGAAAGTGTGGATATGCGAGTCTTGTTGATGTGTCCTAGACGACAATGCCACATATAAGCTTCATCTTTTAGATTACTTCTTTTGAGCCTTTTGTTTGTCATTTTAGGAGATTCATTTATATTCAAAATATAAAGACCGTTATTTGCAACAGCTGTGCAAATTCTGCATCATTTTTATATAATAACACCCAGTGTTTCTAAATACAAAAGTGTAACCCTGCTGGGTTAACAAGGATACAGATATAATATTCCTAGTTAAACTAGGTACAAAATAACAGTTCAAAAGTTTAAGTACATGCCCTGAGGGCAGTTCTAAAACAAAAGTCCCTACGGCCAAAACAGCAACTGGTGTTCCGTTTCCGACCCGTAGATCCATCTCCCCTGACGCCAGCACCCTGCTATCCTGCAGATCCTGCACATCAGTACAAATATGAGCACCACAACCAGAATCAAAAATCCAATTTTTAAAACTAGAAGTATTCATATTTATCTCAATAACAAACATACCAGAGGCGATAGCCTTGCCAGCCTTGATATCCTCCCTCTGCCCTTGCCCATTCGGCAGTCACGTTTCCAGTGACCCCTCTTGCCGCAGTTGAGGCAGATGTCGCGAGATTTGTCCTTTGGCTTCCTAGAAGCCACTGTCAACTTGCCTTTGCCCTTGTTCTTGAACTTCTTCTTCCTCGCACCTCCAATTGCCTTGGGCCCAGCCCTTGGCGCATGAGAGGTCGATGCATAATGCGCCTCGCGCTTGCTCCCCTTTAGGAGTTCCTTTTCGGACTCCTTCAGCACGGACAACAACTCTCCAAGAGTGTCGTCAGTGTCCATCAACTTATAGTTGATGATGATTTGTTTCCAAGTATCGGGTAGCGATTGTAATAGCATATCAATCGTCAGCTCTACCTCCAAGACAATGCCCATATTGGCTAACTCATCTATGTCAGCGATCATTTGAGTCCCGTGGGCCTCAACTGATGCGCCGTCTGTCATCCGGGAGCGGAAGAGTTTCCTTACTAGCTCGTACCTCTCCATCCGCTTGTTGGTGCGGTGGAGATCACGCAATCTTGCCATCATGTTATAGGGATCCAAGTCCCTGTTCTGGCGTCTAAAATGCTGGGTCATTGCAGCTAGCATAACTGACTGAGCTTGGTCACAATCGTCACTATGAGTCTTCCATAACTCTAGCTCCAGTGGCTCAGTGGGTTTAGGCGGGAGAGGTCTCTGAATAGTATAGTACCCTCTCAGCCCCAAGCACTATCTTGAGGTTCATTTCCCAGTCGGCAAAGTTTGTCCTTTGAAGACATTATCGCCCATGATTATGTCGCGGATATTACCCTTGCCAGTCATCTTGACAACTATAGTCCAACTATAAAGTCAACGATGTTATGGGTACAGTCAAACTGTTACAAGCAAAATAACAATATATTAGTCCAACTAATTATTAAAATATTGACGAAATAATTTTGAAAGACGCGTAAGGCTAAGTATCTGAACGAAATTGCAAATTCAATAATAGCCTCCCACTATTTTCTTCAAGTCTCTAACCCTCTGTAGAGAACTCGGGAAATCGAATTTCCTAGTGGGCTAGGATCCCGTTAAATAACACACAACCTTGACTTTGGCCAATAAAAGCTGTATGCTATTTAACTTAGGTAGATCTCTATGATCAATTGGATCTCATCCAATTCCTAGATCCGGTTAGGTGGACATCCAAGTCCGAAACATATGTATAATGTCAATGTATCCATTACATTTTCCTAACCCTATCCTCCGAATCATCTAGGCCTTGGCTTTGGCCAAAAACAAACCTAATGATTCCAGTTAAGCGGGACCCATTGACGAGGAAAGTTTCGTAATCAATGTCATTGGACAAAAAGTGATCTTGACTTTGGCCAATAAAAATCACGATTTGGACAAGACACCGATATGCAACAAAACTCTCATGATTCAAGTACATCCTTGATTGACAAAGGTCTTGACTTTGGTCAAAAACAAACCAATGCCAACTTCGGATCTTGAACAAGAATCATTCAATGGAAGGATATTTGCTTAATATAAATTGAGGGATTTTCGCGTAATTGGCAACCAATTTATTTATCTTTGTTAGGTCTCATCATCATACACCCTTAAGCATGCTTCTAAAACATCATAAAGCGCGTAAAGTAAATTAATAGTGATATGCGGATGGATATATAAACAACTTGTTCCTAGAACAAATCACTCCCTTTCCTCTCCCCGCTAGCACTATTCTACTCTACCCAATTACATAATACAATAAGAGAAACCTCATTTACATTGAGGGGAATTAGGTGAGAAGAGAATACAAAGAGATAAAGAGATAAGGCTGGACACGCAGGTCCAATTTATAAATTCCAAATTTACAATAATTTCTAAAATTACCCTTTCCCTTCTAATATCCATCCGATATACACTATTCATTCATCACATACATATATTTCAAACAAGACATGCTTTTACAACCAATCTAATCCAATTAATTAGTCTTTGTTAAGTGATCATTCAATGTTGATTGAGAATAAGTACATAAGGTACGAATTCGCGAATTATATCGAACTACTTATTAAATCTAATTTAATTCGTATTCAATACTAATTCAATTATTTAATTCCAAATTAAATGTTTACACTTTTAATGTGCTTTAAAGACTTATATTCTAAATCTAATCCTATTGGGTCTCAAAGCCCAACTAACATCCAATGTTAAATTTAATTCAAGTCAAATGGGCTTTCAATTGATTTATTAAGGCTTGGGCTTTGGTCAATGTGGGTCAAACCCAATTACCAAGCCCAAATAAGGAATCACCCTTAAATGCCATAAAACCAATTTTAAGCCCATAAGGCCCAATTAAATTTTTAAAGCCCATTATATTATATTTGGACTTAATGGAGTGATTTAGGCCAAATTGGATCCAATCCTTTGGCCCAAATCTACTTGGTCCAACCAAGCCCATTATGCCCAAATACAATATTAAAAGCCCAATTCACCAATTAAGCCCATTAATTAAATTTAATATTCCAAACATTAAAGTCCAATTAATTAAAGTGTAAAACCAAGATTAATATATTAAACCAAATATTTCAAAAATACCCATTTAATTTATTAATCATCTATTGTTCAAAACATATGTCCAACATTAATTTGAACAAAAAATCAAGTCCATTTTCATGTCCATTATTCATTCGGCCAAGTGAGAATTTGTGTCGATTTGTTTTTCAATCCGATTGAATTACTAATCTACGTCCCGTATACGTTTTAAGTCATCCATGATCTTGTAAACAAAAAATTCCAATACATCCATGTTCATACCCATTCGGCCAAGGTTACATTTTTGGGAAAAATCATCCAATGCATTTTTCTCAAAATTGATTCCATATAACATCATTCTATATACATGTAAGCATACTCATTCATCAAATTTCACAAGAACATGCTTCAATCAATTTTACCCAAATTTTAACCTAAAGTATTTCATGCTTAACCATGGCTCCATGATACCATTGTTGGTTTCTATTATATGTCCCAAGGAAAGATTAAGCATATGAAATACAACAATGAATATATATTAAAAGATGAAGTATGGCGGAATCATACTTACAAAGCTTTTGTGATGAGAAGTGATGAAGAAATCTTTGAATCTCCAAGCTTCAAGTTCGGCCAAGGGAGGAAGAAGAGTTGAAGCTCCAAGCTTTGTTGTATTCCAAGCTCTTTGATGGTTTCCCTATCACCTCCTTTGATCCTTCAATGTGCTAGCAAATGGAGAAAAGAAAATCAAATCTTCTTTGCCCTAATGGAAGTCACGGCATTGTGAGAGAGAGAGAGAGTTGTATTGATCTTTGTTACAAAAAATCAATTTATATTTATGCCATAATATTATTAAATTAATAATAAACTTATGACACAAATCATGCAATGGCTTAGAGTGTCAAACACTCAAACTCCATGCAAAACCATTGAGTGTTGTACACTATCACCATGCAATGCATTAACAATAAATAATGCATATAATGACATGTGTCATGTGGGCCCCACACGTTTCCAAATGAAAGTGGGCCCACGTGCACTCACGCGTTCGGGTTCGATATTTCCGAAATACCGAACTTACGTCGCGACGTTAATTAAATCGAATTTAAATAAATAATTGCGCCTAGCGAAATTATTATTTACGTCGCTAACGAATTAATTCTAAATTAACTCGTGCCCGAATTAAAATCTAATTTTAATTTCGCGTCGAAATCGAATTTCGATTATTATATCGAATATAATAATTTTATCGATTAATTCCAAATTAATCGTTCTCTCTCTAAATAAGGCACTTTATCCAAGATAAAGTTTCTCCGCAATTAATCCAAGATTAATTAAGTCCGAATCAAATATCATAGGTGAATCTTCAGGAAGCGACCCAAGAGATCTCCGGATATGTTGGCAGTAAATACGGTCGTCGGATAATCCGAACACGTACGTACCTCGTACTACGTTCTTACCGATTCACAAGACAAGGTTGGCTTCTAGCAAAGCGCCATGCCTACCCAATTCTCCAGAAATATTCTTATAGGAATATAAGATCTATATCAAGCGTAGTATACCGTAGTATTGCGTACATCGATCCAGTATCGGATGATCACATGTTAGGCCTGGGGCTGGAAATGTGTCTGCCCCGTACGAAACATATATCGGACATCAAGCAACTAGTCTCTTTAAATCGGACAATCCTGACCTGGTCATATTGTCCCGACGGTTGCAACCTTTTATAGAGTACTAGTTCTGTGTCCTGCGTGATCATCACCTCCATATGTCTGAAGTGATACTTCCATCTCGACATCACATCCAGTACACTACGATTCTCGATAAACCCAGAAGAGGTGTACACAGAACCGGTTAAGGTCCCCAACCACCAAAACCAAAGTTTACCGATTGTCGCAAGTACTAGCGATGTAAGTCTCAGGTTAAGACCATATACACCTACCCTGATGCGGCCTCCCATAGACACGCAGACATACTACCAATGGGATTCCGCGGGGTCTATCCAGAGCGAAGCTGTTTTCCGTACCATCGGTAAAACACAACCTCCTATCGCACTTGCATAAGTATCCAATACTTAAATATATGAGAACTATGCGTTGTGCCCTCACAACGTGCACAAGCGCAATACTAGTCTATTCCGCATTATCGATGTCCGATCTCGATAATACTCCGACTAGGGATATTTAATGATTAAAACTTTATGGATTGATACTGTCTCATATCATCTCAATCCGGTATTAATCATATGGACTTTCGCCATTTATAATCAAAAGTAAATAATATTACAAAACGGCAAAAGGCAATTTCATTATCACATAGTTAATTTTGTACAATAATACAATATCATTTACAAACAGTGACGCTATGGGACATAATGTCTAACACGAGGCCCAACACATCAGCAGTTATGGGATGCGTCACAAGGTCGAGGCCCCACATCAGCATAAGTTTGGGATACGTCCCAAGGCGCAGGCCCAACAATCAGTAGGAGTTGGGATGCCGTCCTAGGATCGAGGCCCCACCACATCAATAGCAGTTAGTTTGGATTGCGTCCCATGGTCGAGGCCACACATATCATCAGTAGTTTGGCAGCGTCCTAAGGTTGAGGCCCACATCATCACTCGCCGGGAAAAGGCGCTCCGGAATGGAGAGCACGGTTGAGGCCCACATCATCATCGTTGGGGAATGGCGCTCTGGGAAGGAGCACAGGTTGAGGCCCACATCATCATACCGTAATGGCGCTACAGGATGGAGAGTATGGGTTTGAGGCCCCTCTAAATCATCACTTGCCGAAAATGGACTCGGGAAGGGGAAATGGAGCACGGTTCGGAAAGGGGACCACCATCACATCAATAACGGTTCAAAAATGAACCATTTCTCATCTTGTAACGGTTCGGAAATGGACCATTATCATCAGTAGTAACGGTCAAGGAAATGGACCACAATTCATCAGTAACGGTTCGGAAATGGACCACCATCTCATCAGTAATGGTTCGGAAATAGACCACCATCTCATCAGTAACATTTCGGAAATGGACACCATCTCATCTGTAAACGGTTCGGAAATGGACCACCATTCATCAGTAACGGTTCAGAAATGGACCATCACATCAGTAACGGTTCGGAAATGAACCATCTCTCATCTTTAACAGCTCAGTAATGGAGTATCTCATCAGTAATGGTTCGGAAATGGACCACCATCTATCAGTAACGGTTCGGAAATGGACCACCTCATCAGTAACGGTTTCGAAATGGACCACCTCATCAGTAACGGTTCGGAAATGGACCATCTCATTAGTAAAGGTTCGGAAATGGACCACCTCACCAGTAACGGTTCGGAAATGGACCACCTCACCTGTAACGGTTCAGAAATGGACCATCTCACAAGTAACGATTCGGAAATGGTCACCTCACCAGTAACGGTAGGAAATGGACCATCCTATCAGTAACGGTTCAGAAATGGACCACCTTACAGTAACAGTTCGAGAATGGACCACAGATGGTTCGGGAACAAAGCCTAGAGGTCGAAGTGCCTCGCCATCACATCAGACAGTTCGGAATAAAGCCCAGGGAACAAAGCCCACACTCGGTGGTTCGGGAACAAAACCCAGGGGTTGATGAAGCACTCGCCACCATATCAGCAGTTCGGTAGTGATTCCTAGAGATCGCAGCATCTTGTAAGGATGAACCTTGAGGTCGAAGCACCTCACACCATATCAGCAAATTCAGTAGTGATTCCTAGAGATCGCAACATCTTACAGGGATGAACCTTGGGGTCGAAGCACCTCACACAAGATCAACTCAGTTCAAAGCAGCGGGCAAGCCAAGTGGCAGTTGGCGAGCCAGGTAAGTGAAAATGCATTCCATAACTTTGATAGGATTGTCATTGTCACACATTGCATAATTCCCATCAAAGTAGGGGCGAATGTAGGTACTGTATTTTTGCATATAAGTCCCGATGATGAGCCTTGTCGGAGGCACTACCTTTTAATTTGTGGAAGTCGCGGGAAACGGACGTCAAAAGGGGAATTCAGAAATCAATACCTTTTTTGGACTCAATTCGTTGCTTAGCTTCGGGGTTCGCCGTTGGACCTCTGTTTTGAAAATTATCTTTGGCCCAAAACCCCGCAATCCACACCAAGCCCACCAAACATCAAACCACCACGCCCAAGCCCACCAACAAGAACCCAAAACACACGCCCATAAGCCTCCAAGCCCATTAAATCACATCCAAAAATATTAAACACATTAAACACATGTTGAAATCTAAACAAATCACCTTCCTAATTTAATAATCACATTCCTAAACTAAATAAATTAAATCAAATCTCATAATCCATTTCCTAAACAAAAAAAAATTACCATCCTAAATTGAATAGATCTTTTCCTTATCACCACTAATTAAAAGATATCCCTTAATTACACAATATTTCCTTCCTACCCAAATAAGGACAACCATAACCCTATCCTATAAAAAACACACCACAAACCAAGCTCTTAGACCCATGACACATGCACGCCACTCTTGTTGGACAATTATGACCCATAGTATCACTATTTGTACAGAACATGGTGTTGTTGTACAAATTAACTATGTGACAAAGGGAAATTGCTCTTTTATCATTTGTAATTGGATTACCAAGATACATAATGATAAAAGTCCCATATGATTAGTTCCGAATTAATAAGATATGAGACAGTATTAATCCACTAAGGTTAATCATTAAAACATCTCTATCGTAGTATTATCGAGATTGGACATCGATAATGCGGAATAGACTAGTATTGGCACTTGTACGCGTTGTGGGAGCATAATGACATAGTTATCATATATTTGGGTATTGGATACTCAATAAGTGTAAAAGGAGGTTCTGTTTACCGATGGTACGGAAACAGCTTCGCTCTGGATAGACCCCTCGGAATTCCTTTGGTAGTATGACTATGTGTCTATGGAAGTCTGAATCAGGGTAGGTGTATTTGGTCTTAACCTGAGATTGCATCGCTAATACTTGCGACAATCAATATACTTTGGTTTTGGTAATCCAGGGCTTTAACAGGTTCTGTGTACGCCTCTTCTGGGTATATTGAGAATCATAGTGTATGGGTGTGATGTCAAGATGAAATATCACTTCAATCATATGGAGATCATGGTCACGTAGGATAAGGAACTGGTACTCTTGTATGCTGCAGCTATCGGGATAATATGACTAGGTCATGTTTATCCGATTATAGAGACTAGTTACCAGAGATCTGATATGTGCTTTGTACGGGGCAGACAAAATTCCAGCCCCAGGCCTAGCACGTGACATCCGATACTGGATCGCAATACGCAATACTATGTATACTACGCCTGATATAGATTACATATTCCTTTAAGAATATTTCTGGAGAATTGGGTAGGCACTGTGTTTTGCTAGAAGCCAACCATGTCTTGTAAATCGGTAAAATCGTAGTACTAGGTACATACGTGTCGAATAGTCCGACGACCGGATTTACTGCCAACATATCTGGGGATCTCATGGGTCGCTTCCCAAAGATTCACCGATGACGTATGACTCGGACATAATTAATATATGATTAATTATCAGAGAGAGAAAATTAATCTGGGATTAATTACGGATATATTTATTTGGGATAAAATATTATTTAAAGAGAGGACAATGATTAATTTGGAATTAATCAATAAAATAATATATTCGATATATTATACGAAATTAGATTTCGACCCGGAATTAAAATTGGATTTTAATTCGGGCAAACGAATTAATTTAGAATTAATTCGCTAGCAACGTGAATCGTAATTTTGCTAGGCATAATTATTTAATTAAATTTGATTTAATTACAACGCAACGGAAAACTCATTAATTCAGAATTAGCGAACCCGAACTCGGGATTATTGCGGGCCCACTCAGATTTTGAATCAAGTGGGGCCCATATGTCACATCAGTTGTCACATCACTTGTCACTTTAGTTACTTTTGGGATGGGTTTGGTGAGAATGATGATAGCTGTATGAATTCACTCAAGTTGATGGCATGAATGACTAATACCAAGTATTTGGTATATCATTTTAATTGATTTTTGAAATCAATACAGAACTCAACACACCTTAAAACTCTCTCTCACTCTCACGGATTTTACAAGCCATTTTCTCTCCCTCTCTTTGCCTCTCAATTGCCGAGAATTGCATGAAGAAATTGGAAAATTTGTTGCAAAATTTTCAAGAGCTAGCACTCAAAGGAGTCATTCAAAGGTGATAGGGAAACCCATCTATGAGCATGGAATCATTCACAAAACTTGGAGCTTGAAGGACAACCATGGAGACCTTGACCGAAACACACAAAGAGGAGAGAAGCTTGGAGCAGAATTTTTTTTGTGTTCTTCGCATCGCAAAGCCGATCAAAGTGAGTAATTCCGCTACTTTATTTTGATGTATTCGCACTTTTCATAGCTTAATATGATCTTGGTTTGACCTAGAAAACCCAACAACTCTTGCACACGGTAAACACAAGCAACAAAGCAGAGCAAACAAGCAGCCACAAACACTCAAACTTAAGCCACACACACACACGCAGTCGTTACCCCACTGACCTAACACTCACGTCCCTTAACATATTCAACCTGCCCCTCTTCACGCTCTCTCCCACATCGGCCACAAAAGCCCTTCAACAGCCCATGCACACGTGAAAACGGCCACTTCGCTCACTCACCACCAGCCCTCCACGCACACACTGCCATTCACTCACACACACACTGCCATTCACTCACGCACACACTGCATTCACTCACGCACACACAGCCCTACACGCACACACAGTCCCTAAAATAACCCAAATATAGCCCCCAAAAATAGCAGCCGAATAACCCAAAGACAATCCCTAAAATTACCCAAAGACACTCCAAAACAGCCCCGTAAACCATTGCAAAACAGTCCAGAAAATAACCCAAAATAGTGAATAAATCACCTGAAAACAGTCCCCGAACACCCCTAAAAACAAAGACCAGAAACAGCAGCTAAAACAGAGAAAACAGCAGCCCAAAACAGTGAGGCGACGAAGGAAAGTATTGAACCAGTGAACCAGAGGAGTTGCGGAGTATTAACCCTTCCAACGGCCGCGTACGCACTTCCAAAAGGCGACTTAAGAGGTAAGACCTGAGGGCACCCTTTTATTTACTTTCATTCATCTCTTTCTTTAATTATGTATTAGTATTTCTTCGCATGTGTATTGTTGGTTCATGTATGTTATTATTGTGGGGTGAATGATTTTGTGCTATCTCTCGTGGTATATCGGATGGAAACCCAGACATAAATTCTGTAACCGAATCCGAATGGACGGTAGTGCGGTCTGAACTCGGGATACAATTCCACGTACCACTTAAGAAACACACATATTCCGTTTCATCCAAACTTGTGTTTATTTATTGTTTAGTTAGAAATAGTATGTTATTTCATGCATGATTAGTTATTTCTTTCGCATTAGGGATTTAATCTATGTTTATGTTAAGATTGTTATTTATTTATATTGTCATGTTTATCGATTTAATGCGTTCATAAGATTGTGTGCTTGCCGTTATTTTGACTTACTTTTATGCATGCAAACTTAGATATAGGTTAGATACAAACTTAGCTATAGGTTTTACTTTATGTATGTGAACTAGATATAGGTTATTCTTGCGTATGTATATTGTGTAGACTTGGTTAGATTATTACACAAATCCATTCATTACAAGTGGCATAATAAGGGACCATTCTGAACCCAACGGTTTGAGGTCTTCCCTTGCGAGGGGGTGAGTGCGGCCTTAAATCATTTCCCAGTTCACACTGGGTGGCGACTCCATTATTCTCCGGTTTAGTCCCCCGCGAGAGCTACTCCGTACTCCCGACCGGGCCGCAAGCCTGGAACAACGTCACCGATTCTGTGTCCTATAATTATCTAGATTCATGAAGAACAAAGAAGAACCATGTGTTTATAGAAATGTGAGTGGGAGCATGATAGTTTTCCTACTTCTGTATGTAGATGACATCTTATCATAGGAATGTTGGTATTAATCTAGGTCCAAGATCAAACAAGCAATGAAAACAAGTGCAATAACATGCGAATACATCAAGGGGATGGTAGCGGAATACTCACCTCGATCGGTGAGTCGATTTGGAGACGAATGAAGCCCAAAATGCTCACTGGTTCATGCGTGAACTGCAGCAGTCCACTGCCTTGCAAAATAGAAATTTGAGCTGCGAAACGGAGCTCCAAGCCTCGTCCGACGGATCCCGGCTCATGGTCGAACCTCCCTACCACCTTCGCAAGACTCGTAAGTGTGCTAGCACTTGATTTTTCACCATGAAAACCCACTCTTGGCTTCCCTAAAGCTTACGTTTTTCTGGTTCAAAACCAGTGAAGCCTTTGGGCGTGAGAGAAGAGAGCAAAAATGAGAGAGAAAGAAATGTCTTAAGTTATTACAAAAAATGGTATAACATTTGTTTATATATTTTTCCAAAAATAATAAATGTTTTTACCATTTAATTTTCTTTCAAAAAACAAATTAAATCTATTGTAATATCCTTGAGTGTTCCACACTCCAAAGTCAAAAGTCCAACACAAGTCCATCAAGTCACATCTACTTTAATAAAGTGACATGTTGTCATTTCACATCACTCAAAGTGACATTTGATTTGACGCTTGAAGCGACTAATGATTTGACGCTTGATGTGACTTGCGTTGCCGCACTCGAATTTGAAATACGAATGCGCTCGCAATCACACTCGGGCTCGGGTTCGCTAATTCCAAATTAACGAATTTTCCGTTGCGTCGTAATTAAATGATTACGCCTAGCGAATTCACTATTCACGTCGCTAACGAATTAATTCTAAATTAATTCGTTCGCCCGAATTAAAATCTAATTTTAATTCCGCGTCGAAATCTAATTCGTTTTAATATATCAAATATATTAATTTACCGATTAATTCCAAATTAATCGTTATCTCTCTCTTGACGATATTTTATCCTAGATAAAATATCTCCGTTATTAATCCTAGATTAATTTTCTCTCTCTTCTATTATAATCCCAGATTATTCAAGAGTGCGAGTTGTGCGTCATCGGTGGATTATCGGGAGGGAAGCGACCCATGAGATCCCCGGATATATTGGCAGTAAATACGGTCATCGGAGTATCCGAATCACGTACGTACCAAGTACTACGTTTTACCGATTTACGATACAAGGTCGACTCCTAGCAAAGCACCAAGTCTTCACATTCTCCGGACATATCCATTTAAGAATATTAAGATCTGTATCAAGCGTAGTATACGATTGTATTGTGCATATCGGCCCAGTATCGGATAGTCACGTGCTAGGTCTGGGGCTGGATAAGTGTCTGCCCCGTACGAAGCACATGTCGGATGTCTGCTAACTAGTCTCTATAATCGGATACATGACCTGTCATAATATCCTGATGGCCGCGCAGCATTAAGAGCACTAATACCGTATCCTGCGTGACATCATCTCCAATATGACTGGAGTGATACTTCCGTCTTGACATCACACCAATACACTACGACTCTCTGATAAACCCAGAAGTGGTGTACGCAGAACCGGTTAAAGCCTGTACACCACAGACCAAAGTCTATCGATTATCGTAAGTATTAGCGATGTAAGTCTCAGGTTAAGACTATACACACCTACCTTGATTTCGGCCTCCCATAGACACATAGTCATAATACCAATGAGATTCCGAAGGGTCTATCCAGAGCGAAGCTGTTTCCCGTACCATCGATGAAACACGACCTCCTATCGCACTTGCATAAGTCTCCAACACTTATATATATGAGAACTATGCCGTTGTGCCCTCACAACGCGCACAAGTGCAATACTAGCCTATTCCGCATTATCGATGTCCAGTCTCGATAATACTCCGGCTAGGGATATTTAATGATTAATCCTTCGGGGACTGATACTGTCTCATATCATTCTCAGTCCAGGAACTAATCATAGGGACCTCTCTTCATTTATATATCTATGGTGATCTAATCACAAATGATGAGAGTGCAATTTCCTTGTCACATAGTTAATTTGCTACAACAACACAATGATCTGTGCAAATAGTGACGCTATGGGTCATTTTGTCCAACAATCTCCCACTTGGCACATAGCGAGTCACTCAAGTGTCCTACACCCGAACTATGTACGGTTCGCTCAAATTGCTGAGGAAAGATTTTCGTCAGCGGATTTTCTTGATATCGTCTGACGCGATTTACACGATCATCACATCGCCACGATGTATGATCCGAACGAATCAGATGATATAGAAGTATATATCTGGATCGTCGATGAGACCTTTAATTCCTTAGTTTGTGCTGACGCCTAGCTCAGCCGTTAAAAGAACTATATCTAATCTAATTAGATTTATTTTTGATCCAAATGGCTTCTTTTGCTGCCTCAGCTGCAGCAATAATCCGCATTTGTTGTTTATTCGGCAACAGTTATCTTGCTCGGAATATTTCCAGCTCACTGTCCCGTTATTCAAACTTTATAGTACCGAAGTATTTAATTGTTTGGAAACTTGTTGCAGTGATCCCAGTCACTTCAAGTTCTCCTTCTCTATAGTTTAAGACAGCATCTTTAGTTCTCTGAGATACTAACAGATGTTCTTAATCTTCAATCCAGTGACTATCACTTGGATTGACCTGATTGAGACTCCATATGCTCGAAGCGTATGAGACCCCTATCAAGTACATTTTAATGTATAATTTCCCAGAGAGTGTTAACAACTCCAAATCTATCCCAGTAGATCTTTATTCCTTGAATAAAGGTTGTTACTCCCCAGAATTCTACGGAGAATTTCTATTGAAAGAATATCTATGAAAGCCAAGCTTTCAGCAATTGCTTTATGGGAATTTCACTGTCAGTGCGCACTCCCACTAACCTCCTTATATACACAAGAATTATTTCGTTTTGATTCAAATCATAAACCATTATGATTATTTCAAAACGACAGTTCCAAGAACCTTATGCTTGCTTTAATCCAAACATGGATCGAATAACCCGCAAACCTCGTTTGTTGGTTATACAAAATCGTCAGAATGTTATAAACATTCTCCAAAAGGTTTCCTTTTCAGGAAAGCGATTTTGATCTATAACTGACACATTTCATAAATGAAATACGCAGTTATCAACAAGCATCTTCAAAATGGATTTACCATGGCAACAGGTAAAAGGTTGAACCGTTATTAACACAATGTTGATAACGATACCTTTCCGTCAAAAGCCTAGCTTTGAACGTTGGTATGTTTCCATCCATGTATGTCTTCCTTGAAGACGTTTATGTACCAATAGGCACAATGCCTTGTGGTACAACAACTAGTATCCAAAATAGTTGTTATACATGGAATCCATTTCGGACTCATGGCACTTTTCCATAATAGGGAGTCGATACCTCGTATCACTTCCTCAAAACGTAGTCGGATGGTACACCTCTATAAGATTGACATCTTTATGAGGTTAGATCAGAAACCCATACCCTAGGTTGTTTTCTGACTCTATCTGATCTACTCAGTTCTTGTGTATTCGAAGATTAATGGTATAGATTCATCATAGATGAACTACTCGTGTTCCATTAAGGACTTCGTGCCTAGAACAGTATTACTCTGATTTTCATCGAGTATCATTATCCTCCCACTGACCACTGCATATCGGTATTCCTCTCAGGAAAACCGCATGGTGAGCAGCAATCACATTGTTCTCATGTGAGATTTATAAGTACTATACTTATGGTTTCCCTTAGGATAACCTATATTGGCACTTATCCAATTTGGGTTCTTAGTTTGGTATCATCCAAACATTATGCCTGGCATACCCAAATTATTAGGAGTGAGAAACCCTGTTTCTTTCCTATTCATATCCTATATGATATCTGTCAAACAGATTTATATGGAACCTTATTCTAAATAAGCTTTGCACTGTTAATACATATCCTATTGAAGGAAACAGTAGCTCAGAGCGACTCGTGATAAACCTTATCATGTCCAACAAAATTCGGTTTTAGTTCGGACACACCGTCTAACTGACGTGTCTCGGGAGGAGTCCTCATATGAAAGAATACAGTACTCTTTCATGTACATATGAAACTTACTGCTTAAGTATTTTCCATTACGGTCTTACCGTGGCGGAATAATACTATAGCCGATCTGTTTATTTACTTCGTGTCGAAACTTTAAAGTTTCCGATTTGTGTTCTTCAAAAGAAACACATAACCACAACGTGATGCTACATCCGTCAAGGTCACGAAATATTCATGTTCACATCTAGTCTAGCTAGATATGGGCCCACTAACTTCACCATGAATAGGGCTAACAGATCGGTGGCCTTTTACTATTACCAAGTAAATAGTATCTTAGGTACTTTACCTAATAAACTAGATTCGCAGACCTTATTTGAATAGTCAAATCAGTCCTAGTACCCACTCTTCAAAAGTGTGGATATACGAGTCTCGTTTAATTGTGTCCTAGACAAAATGCCACAAATAAGTCTCTATTGATCAAATCAATTTGAGCTATTTATTTGTCATTTTATATGTTTGAGTTTTTATTATATTCAAAATATAAATTCTGTTATTCACATCTAATGTGTTTATCTCAGTATCATCTTTATATAATAAAACACTTTAGTGTTCTAGAATATAAAGGTTTATCCGCACAGATTAAACACTGATATAGAGATAATGTCTCTAGTCAAACTAGTTACATTATAACAGTTCCTAATTTAAGTACACACCCAAAGGGTAGTTCCTAAACTTAGGTATCTACGGTCGAAACAGCGACTTTCGTCCCGTTCCGATTGCAGAGAAATCTCGGCTTGAAGTCAGTATCCAGCTCATAGCGGATTCTGAACATCAATACATATATATTATGTACCACACTAAGTATTTAAAATCCAATTTCAACACTAGTAGTGAACATAACTTTGACAATATTTTTAAAGTCAGAGCCTCGCCCTTTCTTTAATTCCTTCGTGTCTTCCATATCCAAATGGTAGTCACTTTGGGATATGTCAATTATCTTTTCAATATTTCACAAACCTTTGGCCAAGCCTTGGGTTTCGGAATATCGAAATGATGTGCACCTTGTGCAACTCGCCCAATTGCAAACTTTGACTTTTCTCCACTAGAATAGTCAATTAATTCTCCAAGAATTATAAATTGCAATTTTAATACCTTTTAAATCTAAAGATAGATTTATGATAAGTATATTAATTAAGCACTAAAGTCATTATCACATAAATCTTCCAAAGATTTTATGCTATACTATTTGCTTAATTATGGGCTTAGTCATAATAAGTTATTTTATCAAATAAATTAACCTATTATTTATTCCCAATATGAAAATTAAATCATTTAAAACATTTAACCCAAGGATTATATATTTTAAATATTCAACCTTTCAATTCTTTCTTGATTTCAATAGTCCAACTATTTAATCAATTTTAATAAGGTACTATTTATTATAATGATTACAATAATCCAATTATTTAATCAACTATAATTTTAATATTGATTACTATAATCCAATTATAAAATCAACTATCATTTAATTCAATTATATTGATTAGTATAATCCAATTATAAAATCAACAATATATTGAATGAGTTTGTATATAGTCCAACTATATATATTTTAAAACAACATAAAATATTAGTCCAACTAATACTTTTGATTAATATGACGAGTAAAATATAGATGAGAGCGTTTAGCGAGTATTCGAACGAATGTTGCAAATTCAATACTTGCCTCCCACTATTTTTCGTCGAGCCTCTAACCCTCTGTGGAGTACTCGGGAAACCGTGTTTCCTAGTGGGCTAGGATCCCGTTAAATATCAAACAATCTTGACTTTGGCCAACAAATTGTATGATAATTAACTAGGTAGATCTCGAAGATCAATTGGATCTCATCCAACTCCTAGATCCAGTAGGTGGACATCCAAGTCCCAAACATATATCTTATATATGCCTATACATCGAATGTATACCCTAACCTTTTTCCTCTGAATCAACTAGGCCTTGGCTTTGGCACAACAAACCTAGTGATCCCAGTCAAGCGCGGACCCATTGACATGGAAGCTTCGTAATCAATGTCAATGGACAAGAAGTGGTCTTGACTTTGGCCAACAAACCACAACTTGGACACGACACCGATATGGAACAAAGCCTCGTGATTAAAACACATCTTGACGGACAAGGGCTTGACTTTGGCCAACAACCCCTGCCAATCTCGGATCTTGAGTAAGAATCACTCAATGGAAGGAAAATAAACGCTTGATATTTAACGAGGGTTTTTCGCGTGCAAATTGGCTACCAATTTAATTATCTTTGTTAAGGTCTCATCATCATACACCTCTTAAACATGCATTCTAAATACATAATAAAGCGAGTATGAAAATAAAATAATAATGATATGCGGATGGATACTTAACACATTGATCCTAGATCAAATCTCTCCCTTTCTCACTCAAGCTAGCACTTGTATTACTTCTACCCGTTACACTACACTTCTAAAGAAACGTCATTTACATGGAGGGGAATAGGTGAGAAGAGAATACAAAGAGAATAGAGGTGATAAGGCTGGACACGCAGGTCCAATTTAATAAATCGAATTTATTACAACAATTTCTAAAATTGCCCCACCCATCTAATATCCATCCGATATACATTATTCATTCAACACAACCACGTATTCACACACATAAGCATGTTATCAATCAATCTAATCAAATTAATTAATCTGATAATTAAGTGATCATCCAATGTTCAAACAACGATTTGATTTTGTTGAGTCAAACTCGTTTTTGCGAATAAGTACTTAAAGTACAAATTCATGAATTAAATTAAACTACATCATTAAATCAAATTTAACATGTATTTAATACTAATTCATTTCAATTCAAATCAAATATTACACTTTTATTTAATAAACCTTTTACGATTTAAATTCCAAATTTAATCGTAACGCGTCTCAAAGACCGATTAACGTCCAACGTCAATTCAATTAAAGTCCAATGGGCTTTTAATTGATTTCTTAATGCGTGGACTTTTGGTCAACTCGGGTCAAACCGATAACCAAAGTCCAATCCGGGATTTACCCCATAAGCCCATAAATCAATCTTGGCCCATTAGACCCAATTGAACTTTAAAGGTTCATTAGTCGCATTTGGGCTTTATGGTTAAGGTTTTGGGCCCAATTGGATCCAATCCATTTGGCCTAAACCCAACTTGATAAAATCAAGCCCAATAGGCCCAAATACAACATTAGAAGCCCAAATCCAATTTAAGCCTAAATAATTAAATTTCATGAATCCAATTCCGCAATTTAATTACCTAAAGTGCATTACATGATTAATCAATTAAATCAACATTTCCAAAACACTAAATTAGTTCAATTAATCATAATCAATTCATTATCATATGTCCAACACACAAAATGAAAAATCAAACCCATTTACATGCTTTTATGCTCTCGGCCAAAAGAGGGATTTTGTGTCCGATTCGGTTTCAATCCAATCGAACCCACAATCGACATTAAATCACCATCCACTTTGATTTCATACACATCCAATGTCACAAAATCAAAATTACCAAGACATTAGGGCAATAAGTCCATTCGGCCACACAAGATTTTGGGGTTTTTTTGTCCAATTCAAAGTACAATCCAATTGACCTCAAATTAACATCAAACATTATGATTCCAATTCATCTAATGAATCAAAACCAAAAAATTCCAAGAACCCAAAAATACATACACATTCGGTCAACACAAGCAACTTGGGGATTTATGTTCAATTCAAAATTCAATCTAATTGACTTCAAATTAACATCATCCTGTTGGGGTTGGTGCTCAGAGCGCCAATCCGGACCGTATTTATGTCTGATTCATGAATACGAACATCCCCTTATTCCATAATATTACTTATTTATGGTTGCAACCTCTTGTTCTTATATACCTTTCGATCTGATTACGATTAGATTGAAACTAAATGTGGTTTAGTGATATGTATATATTAGACAAAGGCCCGATAATATATAATGCAGTACACAGTTACAAAGTTAGTTTGTAATTGACATTGGGAAGTGTCACTGCTATATGAATATTATCAAACATAGTTCCTGGTCAAGATTTGCTAACACGGGTCGGTTAGTCAAATCCGTTGAGACCAGTACATGTCGTATATCGAGACTTAGTCCGATGGTTTATCCCAATGAACCATGAGTCTAGGGAGACTCGTATAGACGTGTAGGTGTTTATAGTGGATAAACACTGAACGGCTCACCGAAGATTCTTAATGGATGGTACGCCAACGTCAATAAGAATCTTCTCGGGTTGAGTAGCATAGTGGTCCTTCGACTTGAGACACCACTGTGGATGTATGAGACATCCTCCACACTTAGATGGCAGTCACGTCACCGATCTATTTAGATCAGACCTCCGCCTGTTCGTTGGGTGTGGATCGATCCTCAGGATATCCTGTGTGTCAAGATAGGATCCGTCAGTTCTGTGTACAGAGCATAGGTAGTCCATATATATTTAGCAGTCTGTTAAATCTGTGGCCACAGTATACATCGGAAGTAAGTTCCGATTGTTATTTAGAGATTGCTAATAGATACGTCGACGAGATAATACCTATAGAGATTTGACGTTTACATCTATATCTCTGGGATTATCTGGATACCTGTGACGGAGGGATTATACGTATGCAATGACCTCGACCTGTATGATTCAGCTAGTTTATCCGTGATCGTCATAATCTACGGGTGGATAGATTATGTACATGAAATTGGATTTCATGACGGATATACCTGAATCTAGAGAGTCTCAATAATGAACATACTCGTAGAGCACTAGAGCAACAATTATGAATAATGATGATTATTTATAAATCGTTTAATCGTTAAACGAAAAATACATGCGAACGGGCCGAACCGTCATTTCCTAATTAATGTGTATTTGTATTTAATATATGATATTATTAAATACACATTAATAAATAGTCAAATAAAGGTATGACATATATCATCAATATATGTATTTGAGATATTTAAAGTAAATATAATACATATATTGATATATTTGTATTTAATTAATTATTTAATTATTTAATTGTTAAATGATTAATATAATTAAAATATAAATATATCACCAAATGATAAAGTTAGGAAATGATTATACGTGTAAATGTTTGACTTTACATTAAAGGAAAAGGTTGTCAAATTGATTTTGACTTCTTAAGATATTTGTTCAAAATTGTTTGAAAAATAAAAATATCTTTTTCCTTTATTTTCTTTTAATTCGGTCGGCCATACACTTTAATATATAAAGATATATTTTTTCTAAGTTGCATTTGTTGACTAAATTAAAATATCTTTAAAGTTTTTTTAGATTTTAACCAAGTTGAACAAAAAAGACAAATGAAGATGAAATTAATATTCTTGTAATTTGCCTTGCCAATTTCGGCCAAGGGCTTTTTCCAAGCTTGTATATATGTTTTTCATTTCATTTGCTTTTAACCTAATTCACTTTAACCAAAAGTCCATTAAAGGAAGGCAAAGAATGCTAGAGAGAAAAGAAAGAAAAATCAAGAAAAGCTTGGAAAATAGTAAGTATTTCCAACCTTCCATTAGAGAGTAATTTGTTCCTCTTGTTGTGGGCAACATCTTGTGATGTTCTTGAGTTTTTCTATTCTTTATTCTTTGTGTTTTGATGGATAAATGTTGGTGAAAGTGTAGAGCATGTATAATGGAGAAAGCTTGTGACTAGTGTAGTTATAAGTGTTCTTTTAAGGTTTTTGGAAACATGTTGCTAATCTAGAGTGTTGACCCACTCTTAGATGACCTAGATTTTATCTTGAGTTGTTTCATTGTGTTGAGACTTTGATTGGATGGAAGAAACATGATTGAAGTAATTGATTTAACCAATTTGGTCTAATTTGTCCAATTTGAAGAAATTGAAACATTAGGGTTCATGACCAATTCCAAATTTGGGGGTTTTCATATATGTTGTGTATTTGGATGTGTATATGATGCATATAAAGTTTCATGTTCATTGGATTACATCTTGATGTGTTTTGAAGCATGAAATGACCAATGGACAAAATGCCCACCTTAGGTGACATTCGGCCAAATGAATAGATTTTGGGATTTTGGTGCTTTTGGTGTTTTGATGTTTTGAACATGCTAATTTCATCTTAGAAATGATTTAGAATCATTCAAAATTGATTAGATCAATTTCAGACTAAAATGGACAAAATACTAAAGTAAGGGTAATTTGGTAAATTCACTTAAATATGATTTATTTGAATTTTATTTCATAATTTGATTATTGGATAATTAAATAAATATGTTTATTTAATTAATCCGAGAAAAATTTTTGAAATCGGAAGATACGATCTTCCGCCGCTTCCGCTGCGTTACCGGATATTCCCCCTAAAAATACCCTTAAAAATTGGTAT
>SKCR01013011.1:0-34528 GCA_019454045.1 Zanthoxylum bungeanum
ATTTTTGGTGGGGATTGATTTCAAAATATTTTTAATTTGGAATGTGATTTATTTAATTTGGAATGTTATTATTTTGATTTTAATTGGATTTGATTTGATTTAATTAGATTTGATTTAATTTAATTGGATTTGATTTAATTTGTGACATGTGTTTTAAATATTTTAAATATTTGGATTGGGCTTTGGTGGGCCTTGTGTGAATTTTGGGTTAAGGCTAACAGTGAAACAGAAATATCGATGGTCGTTCGAACGCTTTTCTAGATGCTACACGAACTCCCGCAATCTGTTCGCCATTCGAACGTGTTTCCGAACGCAGCACGAACGCACATGCAGTGAACATGTGAATTAAATCTGACGACGTACTTATTTTGAATTTCCCCTTCCGACGTCCATTTCCCGCGACTTCCGTAACTTATCGGGTAGTGCCTCCATACGAGGCTCATCATTGGGCTTTCATGCAAAAATACAAGTGTCTACAGTCGCCCCCATTTTGATGGGACTTGTGCAGTGTGTGACAGTGACAATTCTATCAAAGTCATGCATGCATTTTTTACTTACCTGGCTCGCCAGCTGTTGCCGAATTTACCTGTTGTTTTGAGACGCTTTGAACTGAGTTGATTTGGTGACGAGGTGCTGCGACCCCTGGGTCTTGTTCCCGAACCACCGAGTAGGTCTTGTTCCCGAATCGAATTGAGGGTCTTATTCCGGAATTAAGAAGAGGGTCTTGTTCCCGAATTGAGATGAGGGTTTTGTTCCCTATTTGAATTGTGGGTCTTGTTCCCGAATTGAATTGAGGGTCTTGTTCCCGAATTGAGATGAGGGTCTTGTTCCAAATTTTATAACTTAGTTAATTAAAGTGTAATACATCAATTAATTAACTAAATCAATATTTCCAAAATACAATTTACCAATTAATTATGTATCTAATTGTTCAATTATTGTCCAACAATTTTTGAATAAAAAATCAAGTCCATACATGCCATCATGCTCTCGGCCAAGGTGAAGGTTTTAGTCCGATTTCGTTTTTCAATCCGATCGAATTACAAATCGACTTTTCATTCGTTCCAACTCATCCAATGATCATCAAAACAAAATATTCCAATAGCCTAGGGTAAAGCATACATTCGGCCAAGCCTAATGGTGGGGCAAATTTTGATCCAATCATAATTTGTTGAAATTGATCCAATCACATCTCATTTCATCAACATACAAGCATACTCAACCATTCAATTTAATCAAATCATGCTCACATGGATTTTCCCCAAATTTTACCCTAATATATTTCATGCTCATTATAGGCTCTGATACCATTGTTGGTTTCTATGATTAGTCCCAAGATCATAATTAACAATGAAACATGAATGAATAACGAAGAAATATGGCAGAATCATACTTACAACGATCGGTTTAGGATGTGATGAACAACAAAATTTCCTCCTCCAAGAGCTCCTAGAATTCGGCCAAGGCAAAGGTGGAAGCTCCAAGCTTTGTTTTGTCTTTCCAAGCTCTTGAATAGGTTTCCCTATCACCTCTTGATGATATTTGAAGAGTGCTAGCCCTTTGATAAACTTTGCAACAAAATCTTATCAATTTTTCCCTTAATTTCGCCCAAGAAATGAAAGAAATGGGAGAGCCAAAAACCAGTCACAGTTTCGGTAATGAGAGTGAGAGGAGAAAATGAAAATTTTGATTTCAAAAATCAATATATTTGTTTCAAAAACAATTAATTAAACATATACCAAAAGTTGGTTTAGGTATATGTCAACATGTCTTTCACCTTTTTCAATTTGGAGTGTTTTACACTTTTCACCAACAACCTCACCTAAACACATCAAACTAGTGACATGTGATGTGATGGTTGATGTGACATGTGGGCCCTACTCGATTCCGAATGCGAGTGGTCCCGCAAACACTCCCGGGCTCGGGTTCGCTAATTCTGAATTAACGAACTTCCGTCGCGACGTAATTTAAATCGAATTTAATTAAATAATTATGCCTAGCAAAATTACTATTCATGTCACTAACGAATTAATTCTAAATTAACTCGTTTGCCCGAATTAAAATCTAATTTTAATTCCACGTCGAAATCTAATTCCGAATAATATATCAAATATATTATTTTAATGATTAATTCCAAATTAATCTTTCTCTCTCTTCAAATAGTACTTTATCCAAGATAAAGTCTCTCCGCAATTAATCCCAGATTAATTTAACTCAAATCAAACGTCATTGGTGAATCTTCGGGAAGCGACCCAAGAGATCCATGGATATGTTGGCAGTAAATACGGTCGTCGGACTATCCGAACACGTACGTACCTCGTACTACGTTTTTACCGATTTACGAGATAAGGTTGGCTTCTAGCAAAGCGCCATGCCTACCCAATTCTCCAGAAATATTCTTACTGGAATATACGACCTTTATCAGGCGTAGTATACCGTAGTATTGTGTATTGCGATCCAGTATCGGATGTCACGTGCAAGGCCTGGGCTGGAATAGTGTCTGCCCCGTATGAAGCACATATCGGATATAAAGCAACTAGTCTCTTTGAATCGGATAATCATGACCTTGTCATATTATCCCGATGGTTGCAACACTATAGAGAACCAGTTCTGAATCCCTACGTGATCATCATCTCCATATGTCTGAAGTGATACTTCCGTCTTGACATCACATCCAATACACTACGATTCTCAATAAACCCAGAAGTGGCGTACACAGAACATGCTAAAGCCCTGGACGACCAAAACCAAAGTTTACCAATTGTCACAAGTACTAGCGATGCAAGTCTCAGGTTAAGACCAAATACACCTACCCTGAAGCGGACTCCCATAGACACATATACATACTACCAATGGGATTCAGCGGGGTCTATCCAGAGCGAAGCTGTTTTCCATACCATCGGTAAAACACAACCTCCTATCGCACTTGCATAAGTATCATATACTTAAATATATGAGAACTATGCCGTTATGCCCTCACAACGCGCACAAGTGCAATTCTAGTCTATTCCACATTATCGATGTCCAATCTCGATAATACTACGACTAGGGATATTTAATGATTAAACCTTTATGGATTGATATTGTCTCATATCATCTCAATCTGGAACTAATCATATGGACTTTTACCATTTATGTATGAAAGTAAATAAATTACAAAACGGTAAAAGGCAATTTCATTACTACATAGTTAATTTTGTATAAAAACACAATGTCTTTTACAAACAGTGACGCTATTGGTCATAATTGTCCAACAATCTCCCACTTGGCCTATAGCCAGTCACTCAAGCATCTAATACCTGAACTATGTACATGTCACTCAAACTTTTGCTGAGGAATAGCTTTCGTCAGCGGATCTGCCATGTTCTCATATGATGCGACCTTCTGGACCTTCACATCGCCACGATGTATGATCTCACAAATCAGATGGAAACATCGAAGAGCATGATTGGATCGTTGATGAGACTGCGGTTCCTTAGCCTGTGTTATAGCTCCGTTATTGTCACAATACAATGGAACGGGCTCAGCTGCTAACGGAACTACTCCTAATCCAATTAGGAATTTTAATCGGCTGCTTCAGCTGTAGCAATGTACTCCGCTTCTGTTGTTGAATCGGCAACAATATCTTGCTTGGAAGATTTCCAGCTCACTACTCCGTTATTCAAACAAAATATGTACCCGGATTGTGACTTGTAGTCGTCTTTGTCGGTTTGGAAACTTGCATCGGTATACCTAGTTACCTCAAGTTCTCCATCTCCATAGATTAAAAAAAGCATCCTTAGTTCTTCTAAGATACTTTAGGATATTCTTAACCGCCATCCAATGACCTTCACCTGGATCGGCCTGATAGCGACTACACATGCTCAAAGCATATGAGACATCAGGTCGCGTACATATCATGGCATACATGATCGATCCGACTGCTGAGGCGAACGGTATCCGACTCATGTTGTCTCTCTCATCTTGAGTTTTAGGACACATGTCCTTAGATAGATAGACGCCATGTGACACTGGCAACAGTCCTCTCTTGGACTGATCCATGTTGAATCTCTTCAACACTTTGTCAATGTACGTGCTCTGGGAGAGTCCAAGCATCTTTCTAGATCTATCCCGGTAGATCTTTATTCCCAGAATAAAGGCTGCTTCTCCCAGATCTTTCATGGAGAATTTCAATGAAAGCCAAGCTTTCACCGACGTTAGCATGGGAATGTCATTGCCTATAAGCAATACATCATCAACATAAAGGACAATAAAAGTCAGTGCTCTTCCACTAACCTTCTTGTATACACAAGGATCATCTTCATTTTGAATGAAATCATACTCTTTTATGATCTCGTCAAAACGTTGGTTCCATGACCGCGATGTTTGCTTCAGTCCATAAATGGACCGATTTAACTTACAAACCTTGTTTGCAAGTCTAGGCATGATAAAACCGTCAGGCTGTTGCATATAAACATCCTCCGAAAGGTTTCCGTTAAGGAAAGAGGTTTTATTGTCCATCTGCCATATCTCGTAATCGAAATATGCAGCAATTGCAAGCATTATCCGAATGGATTTAATCATGGCAACGGGTGAGAAAGTTTCGTCGTAATCGACACCATGTCGTTGACGATACCCCTTCGCTACAAGCCTAGCTTTGTACGTTTGTACGTTGCCATCTATGTCGATCTTCTTCTTGAAGACCCATTTGCATCCAATAGGCTTTACGCCTTCTGGTGCATCAACCAGTGTCCAAACTTGGTTGGTGTACATGGAATCCATTTCGGACTTCATGGCCTCTTGCCATAAAGCGGAATCGATATCTTGTATCGCTTCCTCATACGTAGCTGGTTCATTATCCTCAATGAGATTAATATCTACATGAGGTGAGATCAGAAACCCATACCTCTCAGGTTGTTTCCTGACTCTCTCCGACCTACGTGGTCCTTGTGTAATAGAATATTGTGGTACAGTCTCATCCCAGATGGACTGTTCATGTTCCGTTGAGGATTCTATGCCAGGAACAGTATCACTTTGATTTTCATCGAGTTCTATTTTCCTCCCACTAACCACTGCATTTAGGAATTCCTTCTCAAGGAAAACTGCATGTAGAGCAACAAATACTTTGTTCTCTTGTGGGTGATAGAAGTAATATCCTTTGGTTTCCCTAGGATATCCTACGAATAGGCATTTATCCGATTTGGGCTCAAGTTTGGTACCTTCCAAACGTTTGACGTATGCCCAGCATCCCCAAATCTTTAGGAATGAGAAACCCGGTTTCTTTCCTGTCCATATCTCATATGGTGTCTGTTGTACAGACTTTCACGGAACCTCATTCAAAATAAGAATAGCACTGTTTAATGCATATCCCCAGAAGGAAGCAGGTAGCTCAGTGCGACTCATCATTGACCTAACCATGTCCAACAAAGTTCGGTTTCTCCGTTCGGACACACTGTTTAATTGCGGTGTTCCAGGAGGAGTCCATTGTGAAAGAATACCATATTCTTTCAAGTAATCTAGAAACTCATTGCTCAAGTATTCGCCACCACAGTCCGACCGTAATGTCTTTATACTCTTGCCGGTCTGTTTTTCAACTTCGTGTCGAAACTCTTTGAATTTGTCAAAAGTTTCCGACTTGTGTCTCATAAGATACACATAACCATAATGTGATGCATCATCCGTAAAGGTTACGAAGTATTCGTATCCACCTCTAGCCTGGCTAGACATGGGCCCACATACGTCACTATGAACGAGGGCTAACAGTTCAGTGGCGCGTTCACCTTTACCGCTAAAAGGTGATTTAGGGATTTTGCCTAATATGCAAGATTCGCAGACGTCATATGAATTTGGATCAAATCCGTCCAAGTACCCACTCTTCGAAAGTGTGGATATGCGAGTCTTGTTTATGTGTCCCAGATGACAGTGCCACATATAAGTTTCATCTTTGTTACTCATTTTGAGCCTTTTGTTTGTTATATTATATGTTGGAGATAAATTTATATTCAAAATATAAAGACCATTATTTGCAACAGCTGTGCAAATTTCTACATCATTTTTATATAAGTAACACCCAGTGTTCCGAAATACAAAAGTATACCCACATTGGGTTAACATAGATACAGAAATAATATTCCTAGTCAAACTAGGTACATAATAACAGTCATTAAGTTCAAGTACATGCCCCGAGGGCAGTTCTAAAAAAAAGTGCCAACGGCTAAAACGGCGACTGGTGCCCCATTTCCGACGCGTAGATCAATCTCCCCTGAGGCTTGTCTCCTGCTAATCCGCAGATCCTGCACATCAGTACATATATGAGTACCACAACCAGAATCAAAAATCCAATTTTTAAAACTAGAAGTAGTCATGTTTATTTCAATAACAAACATACCAGAAGCCGGTGCCTTGCCCGCTTTAATCTCCTTCTGGAGCGCATTGTACTCGCGACAGTCACGCTTCCAATGACCCCGCTTGCCGCACTGGAGGCAAACATCCTGAGATTTGTCCTTAGGCTTCCCATAAGCCTTTGACGATTTGGCCTTGCCCTTTCTTTTATGCTTCTTTTTCTTCACACCTCCAATCGCATTGGGCCCAGCCCTCGGTGTATGAGATGTCGAAGCAAAGTGCGCCTCGCACTTGTTGCCCTTAAGCATCTCCCTTTCAGCTTCCTTAAGAATTGACAACAACTCTCCAAGAGTATCATCAGTGTTCATCAGGTTATAACTTATGATGAACTGTTTCCAAGTGTCGGGGAGAGATTGCAAGATCATATCTATGGTAATCTCAGCCTCTAAGACTATCCCCATCTTAGCCAGCTCATCTATGTCAGCAATCATCTGTACCACATGGGATTCAACAGACATGTCTTCTGACAAACGTGTATGGAAGAGCTTCTTCACTAACTTATATCTCTGCGACCTTCGGTTAGATCGGTGAAGATCGTAAAACCTCGCCAACATGTTATAGGGATCCAAGTCCCTGTTCTGTCGATGGAAATACTGAGTCATGGCAGCAAGCATAATTGACTGAGCAGTTTCACAATCATCGCTGTGAGTCTTCCAAAGCTCCAGCTCAAGTAGCTCATCAGGTTTGGGCTTAGGCCCAAGAGGTCTCTGTATAGTATATAGCAGCCTCTCGGCTCCAAGGACAATCCTCAGATTCATTTCCCAATCGGCAAAGTTCGTTCCCCTGAAGACATTTTCGCCCATGATAATGTCTCGGACATTTCCCTTTCCTGTCATATTGACTACGATAGTCCAACTATCTAGTCAACGATATTTGGGTACAGTCTAACTGTTACAAGAAAAATAACATTATATTAGTCCAACTAATAAAAATAATTTTGACGAAATAATTATGAAAGCGCGTAAAGCTAAGTATCTGAATGAAATTGCAAATTCAATACTAGTCTCCCACTATTTTTCGGCGAGCCTCTAACCCTCTGTCGATTACTCGGGAAACCCAGTTTCCTAGTAGGCTAGGATCCCGTTAAATAACACACAACTTTGACTTTGGCCAACAAGCTGTATGATATTTAACTAGGTAGATCTCGAAGATCAATTGGATCTAATCCAATTCCTAGATCCGGTAGGTGGACATCCAAGTCCGAAACATATATATATATTATATATGCCAATATATCCAATATATTTTCCTAACCTTTTCCTCTGAATCAACTAAGCCTTGGCTTTGGCACAACAAGCTTAATGATTCCAGTTAAGCGGGACCCATTGACATGGAAAGTTTCGTAATCAATGTCGATGGACAAGACGTGATCTTGACTTTGGCCAACAAATCATGACTTGGACAAGACACCGATATGGAACAAAACTCTCATGATTCAAACACATCCGCAATTGACAAAGGTCTTGACTTTGGCCAACAAACCAATGCCAACTTTGGATCTTGAGTAAGAATCATTCAACGGAAGGAAAAACGTTTAATATGTTTTGAGGGTTTTTTGCGTAAATTGGCAACCAATTTATTATCTTTGTTAAGGTCTCATCATACACCCTTAAGCATACTTCTAAAACATCATAAAGCGCGAAAAGTAAATTAATAACGATATGCAGATGGATATTTAAACAGATTTTTCCTAGAACAAATCACTTTATTTCCTCTCCCCGGCTAGCACTATTCTACTTCTACCCAATTACATAATACAATAATAGAAACCTCATTAACATTGAGGGGAATTAGGTGAGAAGAGAATACAAAGAGATAATAAGAGATAAGGCTGGACACGCAGGTCCAATTTATAAATTCCAAATTTACAATAATTTCCAAAATTACCCTTTCCCTTCTAATATCCATCCGATATACGCTATTCATTCAACACATCCATATATTCATTCATAGATGCATTACAACCAATCTAATCCAATTAATTAGTCTTTAATTATGTGACCATCCAATGTTCAAACAATGATTTGATTTTGAGCGAGTCCAACTCGTTTGAGAATAAGTACTCAAAGTACGAATTCTAGAATTATATCGAACTACTCGTTAAATCTAATTTAAGTCGTATTCAATACTAATTCTATTATTTAATTCCAAATTAAATATTTACACTTTTAATGCGCTTTAACGACTTAGATTCCAAATCTAATCTTATCGGGTCTCAAAGCCCAACTAACATCCAATGTCGTTTAATTAAAGACCGATGGGCTTTCAATTGATTTCATAAGGCATGGTCTTTGGTCAATACGGGTCAAACCCAATTACCAAGCCCAAGTAAGGAATCACCCTCATTTTCCATAAAACCAATATCAAGCCCATAAGGCCCAATTAAACTTTAAAGCCCATTTATTACATTTGGACTTAATGGAATGATTTAGGCCCAATTAGGATTCAATCCAATTGGCCTAAACCAACTTGGCCCAACCAAGCCCATTATGCCCAAATATAATAATTTCAAGCCTAATTCAAAATTAAGCCGATTAACCAAATTTTAAAAAATTCCAAATTTTATAACTTAGTTAATTAAAGTGTAATACATCAATTAATTAAATAAATCAATATTTCCAAAATACAATTTACCACTTAATTATGTATCTAATTGTTTAATTATTGTCCAACAATTTTTGAATCAAAAATCAAGTCCATACATGCCATCATGCTCTCGGCCAAGGTGAAGGTTTTAGTCCGATTTCGTTTTTCAATCCGATCGAATTACAAATCGACTTTTCATTCCTTTCAACTCATCCAATGATCATAAAAACAAAATATTCCAAGAGCCTAGGGTAAAGCATACATTCGGCCAAGCCTAATGGGGGGCAAATTTTGATCCAATCACAATTTGTTGAAATTGATCCAATCACATCTCATTTCCTCAACATCCAAGCATACTCAACCATTCAATTTAATCAAATCATGCTCACATGGATTTTCCCCAAATTTTACCCTAATATATTTCATGCTCATTATAGGCTCTGATACCATTGCTGGTTTCTATGATTAGTCCCAAGATCATAATGAACAATGAAACATGAATGAATAACGAAGAAATATGGTGGAATCATACTTACAACGATCGGTTTAGGATGTGATGAACAATAAAATTTCCTCCTCCAAGAGCTCCTAGAATTCGTCCAAGGCAAATGAGGAAGCTCCAAGCTTTGTTTTGTCTTTCCAAGCTCTTGAATAGGTTTCCCTATCACCTCTTGATGGTCCTTGAAGAGTGCTAGCCCTTTAATAAACTTTGCAACAAAATCTTATCAATTTTTCCCTTCAATTTCGCACAAGAAATGAAAGAAATGGGAGAGCCAAAAACCAGTCACAGTTTCGGTAATGAGAGTGAGAGGAGAAGATGAAAATTTTGATTTCAAAAATCAATATATTTGTTTCAAAAACAATTAATTAAACATATACCAAAAGTTGATTTCAAAAATCATTATTCTAATTCCGAATAATATATCAAATATATTATTTAAATGATTAATTCCAAATTAATCTTTCTCTCTCTTCAAATAGTAATTTATCCAAGATAAAGTCTCTCCGCAATTAATCTCAGATTAATTTAGCCCGAATCATACGTCATTGGTGAATCTTCGAGAAGCGACCCAAGAGATCCCTGGATATGTTGGCAGTAAATATGGTCGTCGGACTATCCGAACACGTACGTACCTCGTACTACATTTTTATCGATTTACGAGACAATGTTGGCTTCTAGCAAAGCGCCATGCCTACCCAATTCTCCAGAAATATTCTTACTGGAATATACGATCTTTATCAGGCGTAGTATACCGTAGTATTGTGTATTACGATCCAGTATCGGATGTCACGTGCGAGGCCTGGGGCTGGAATAATGTCTCCCCCGTATGAAGCACATATCGGATATCAAGCAACTAGTCTCTTTGAATCAGATAATCATGACCTTGTCATATTATCCCGATGGTTGCAACACTATAGAAAACCAGTTCTGAATCCATGCGTGATCATCATCTCCATATGTCTGAAGTGATACTTCTGTCTTGACATCACATCCAATACACTACGATTCTCAATAAACCCAGAAGAGGCGTACACAGAACCTGTTAAAGCCCTGGACGACCAAAACCAAAGTTTACCAATTGTCGCAAGTACTAGCGATGCAAGTCTCAGGTTAAGACCAAATACACCTACCCTGAAGCGGACTCCCATAGACACATATACATACTACCAATGGGATTCCGCGGGGTCTATCCAGAGCGAAGCAGTTTTCCGTACCATCGGTAAAACACAACCTCTTATCGCACTTGCATAAGTATCATATACTTAAATATATGAGAACTATGTTGTTATGCCCTCACAACGCGCACAAGTGCAATACTAGTCTATTCCGCATTATTGATGTCCAATCTCGATAATACTACGACTAAGGATATTTAATGATTAAACCTTTATGGATTGATACTGTCTCATATCATCTCAATCCGGAACTAATCATATGGACTTTTACCATTTATGTATGAAAGTAAATAAATTACAAAACGGTAAAAGGCAATTTCATTACTACATAGTTAATTTTGTACAAAAACACAATGTCTTTTACAAACAGTGACGCTATGGGTCATAACTGTCCAACAATAAGTGCGACACACTCCTCAGGCTTCTTTGTCTCTGTCATTCACTTCGTTGGATTTTCGGGCAATTATTAGCTCTTCAAAGGCCATTATATTTTTCCTCATTTGTGTGAATATGTCTGTTACGAATTCGGCGAAACGTAACTCATCATTTTGGGCTATTATAGTTGCATCTCCTTATTCGTTGACCATTCTGACTGGTCTATAATAACATTTACACATGAAATATTTTGTAGAATCATTTTCTGTTATTAATGGTCAACTGTCTACATTTACTACTGTAGCTCCATCCTTCATGTTTCAAAAAACCAAGCACTGATGAAGGGAAGAAAATATCACCCTACTTTCATGAATCCAATCACGGTTTATGAGAACATTATAATTGGTTAGTCTTTCTATGACAAAGAACACAGTCATTCTAGTTGTGCTTTCAATCTTAATATCCAAAGAAATAACTATTTTTGTCGTTATGGCTCCCCCATTAAAGCTTGTCAAGACGACCTACGTTGGAATAAGATCAAGCTTCGACTTCGTAAACTTCTTCGACATTTATACTGGAATGCCATTAATGGGTGCTCTATTTTTTACTAATACCTTAGATACATGCACTTCATTCACTGTTGCCTTTACATACAACGGCTTGAGTTGCTTAGTCATTTATTGCGGAGGTCTCTCAAAAATCACCCTTTTGGCTAACTCTATTTTTATCTTTTTCTTACTCACACTATCGCATATTCCTTGGCATTCTTTGACCTGAATTTTTAAGATATCTTCCACTTTTCGCTTAGGTTTATCTTACTCCTAACGCAAAGGTGGCAGTGTGCTACTGGTTGAATCTTCATTATCCTAATTGTTAGATGATGCCACCCTGATTTCTGAGCGTGACACTCTCCATTTTAACTTAGTCTTTTCGTACAACACATAGTATCGAGAACGCCATAAATCTTCTCCCAATGTCCCAACGGTCGGGTTTTCTGCCTCATATAGCTCCTTCAATAGCCGATTGTGGGATATTTTCCTCATACATTCTTCAACACATAAGTCAATCTCTTCCTCAATTTCAGTCACCTCGTCCTCTTGGGTTCCTCTATTTCATCCAAGGTGAAGGCTTCTACTTCTAGTTCTTCGGCACTGTAGACATCCACTTCCATACCCTGAGCTTCACTTCCTTTCTGCTCAAACTCCTCGAGCAACAAATAATGGTTAGCCATAACCGGAGGCATGCTGCCAAACTGGATAATAATAAGGAGTTCTCCATCTTATTATTTGTCATCATTTTCCTAGCGATCCAATCTTGCCCATTCTTTATATTTCGAAATTATTTTGGTTTCCACGGTGACGTCTTTGGGTTTCTTTGTTTTACCACCATCTTATCCATAGTAATATTTGACTCGCATAAGTCCTTAGGATGGGTTACCCCATACCTTGTTGGACAATTATGACCCATAACATCACTATTTGTACTGAACATGATGTTGTTGTACAAATAAACTATGTGATAAAGGAAATTGCTCTTTTATCATTTGTAATTGGATTAGCGGGATAAATAAATGATAAAAGTCCATATGATTAGTACCAGATTAATATTGTACTTGTGCGTGTTATGGAAGCGTAACGACATAATTCTCATATATTTGGGTATAGGATACCCATGCAAGTGTAATAGGAGGTTCTATTTACCGATGGTACGGAAACAGCTTCGCTCTGGATAGACCCATCGGAATCTCATTGGTAGTATGACTATGTGTCTATGGGAATCTGAATCAGGGTAGGTGTATTTGGTCTTAACCTGAGACTTGCATCGCTAATACTTGCGACAATCAGTATACTTTGGTTTTGGTTGTCCTGGGCTTTAACAGGTTCTGTGTACGCCTCTTCTGGGTATACTGAGAATCGTAGTGTATTAGGTGTGATGTCAAGATGGAAGTATCACTTCAGTCATATGGAGATGATGATCACATAGGATACGGAACTAGTACTCTTAAGTACATCAGTCATCGGGATAATATGACTAGGTCATGATTATCTGATTATAGAGACTAGTTACCAGAGATCCGATATATGCTTCGTACGGGACAGACACAATTCCAGCCCTAGGCCTAGCACGTGATATCCGATACTGGATCGTTATACGCAATACTATGTATACTACGCCTGACAAAGATTATATATTCCTTAAAACAATATTTCTGGAGAATTAGGTAGGCACGACGCTTTGCTAGAAGCCAACCATGTCTTGTAAATCGGTAAGAACGTGGTACGAGGTACACACGTGTTCAGATAGTCCGACAATCGGATTTACTGCCAACATAACCAGGGATCTCATGGTCGCTTCCCGAAGATTCACCGATGACGTATGACTCGAACAGAATTAATCTGGGATTAATTATGAGAGAGAGAAAATTAATCTAGGATTAATTACGGCGAGAATTTATCTGGGATAAAATTCGAATAGAAGAGAGAGAACGATTAATTTGGAATTAATCGATTAAAATAATATATTTGATATATTAAATGAAATTAGATTTCGAAGCAGAATTAAAATTGGATTTTAATTCGGGCGAACGAATTAATTTAGAATTAATTCACAAGCGACTTTCGTAATACTTTTGTAAGGCATTATTATTTAAATAAATTTGATTTAATTAAGTCGCAACGGAAAATTTGTTAATTCTGAATTAACGAACCCGAGCCCGAAATGTGTTTAGCAAGCCCACCCGGATTTTGAATTTAAAGTGGGGCCCATATCAAGTCACATCACTAGTCAATCTCATCACTTTTTTTTGTTAAACACACAAGCTTATTTTATTGATGAGTGAAAGACCTTTTACTAACTTTTTGAAATTTGGTATTAGGTTACTTGATTTTAAAAATCAAAAAAAAAAAAAACATTCACTCTCTCAATTTTTGGCCAAGGGCCGAACTTCTTCCTCTCTTTCTCTCCAAAATGGCGTGAACCTAGGGTTTATGGTTGATGATTTTTTATTCAAAAATCATGCATGCTAGCACATCAATGGAATCAACAAAGGTGATAGGGAAACTATCCCCTTGAGTTTGGAATTCAAAGATCAAGCTTGGTGCTTAACATACAAACAAATGAGATCTTGGAGCACTTCTCAAATGAATAAATTTTTTTGTTATCTACACATCCATATAGCCGATCAAAGTGAGTATCTTTTCCGCAATCTTACTTTGAGTATTCACACTTATTTATGTTTAATAGATCATTGGCATGTTCTAGGATAACCCAACAATGGTATCAGAGACATATTAAGCATGAAATGAATCAGGGTTAATAAACTTGAATTTGGGTATTTTTGCTTGGAGCATGATTTCGTCAAATTGAGTGTTTGGATATGTTTAGATTATGATAACTTAGAGTTATGCATGATTAATTTGGAGAAAAATTGATTAGATAATTTTTCCCTAATTACCTTATGGTGGTCGAAACTATAGCCCAAATGTCATGGTGATTTTTTTATTTTTAGACCATTGGATGTGTTTAAAATGCATGAATATATTGATTTGTGATTTAATTAGATTGAAATCAAAATTGGATATAAAATGCCCAAAATGCCGTGAGATAGAGAAGCATGTTAAGAGTTGATTTTGCTTCAATTGTGTTGGACATGAATTGAAAATGATAAAGCATGATTAATTCATTAAATTGGTGTTTTGGAAATGTTAATTTAACTAATTAATTATGGCTATACACTTTAATTAAAAAAAATTGTGATATTTGGAATATTGGAATTTAATTAATTAGGCTTCAATTTGGAATTGGGCTATTGATGTTATATTTGGGCCTTATGGGCTTGGTTGGGCTAAGTTGGTTTAGGACAATTGGATTGGATCCAAATTGGGCCTAAAACCATTCCATAAAATCCAAATATAATAAATGAGCCTTTTAAATTTAATTGGGCCTAATGGGCCGAAATTAATTTTATGGAAAATAGGGTGATTCCTTGACTGGGCCTTGGCATTTGGGTTTGACCCATATTGGCCAAAACCATGCCTTATGAATTAATTAAAAGCCCATTGGACTTTAATTAAATTAAACTTGGATGTTAATTGGGCCTTTGAGTCCCATTAAGATTAGATTTAGAAATCTAAGTCGTAAAGGCACATTAATAAAGTGTAATTATTTAATTTGGAATTAAATATGAATTAGTATTGAATATAATTTAAATTGGATTTAAAATTGTAGTTCAATATAATTCAAGAATACGCACTTTGAGTACTTATTCTTAAACGAGTTGGACTCGCGCAAATCAAATTGTTGTTTGAACATTGGATGAACACTTAATTCAAAGATTAATTAATTTAATTAGATTGATTGAATAACATGCTTTGTGTGAATACATGGATGTATTGTATGAATAATGTATATCAGAAGGATATTAGATGGGTGAGGGCAATTTTGGAAATTGTTGTAATAAATTTAGAATTTATTAAATTGGACATGCGTGTCCAGCCTTTATCTCTTGACTCTTTGTACTTCTTTTCTCACCAATTCCCCTCAATGTTAATGAGGTTTCTTTAATGTATTATGTAATTGGGTAGAAGTTAGAATAGTGTTAGCCGAGGAGAGGAACAATTTGTTAAATATCCATCCGCATATCATTATTATTTATTCGTGCCTTATTATGCTTTTAGAATGCATGTTTAATGGTGTATGATGAGACCTAATTAAAGATAATAAATTGGTTGCCAAATCACGACAAAAACCCTCATTTTATATTAAGCGTTTTTCCTTCCATTGAGTGATTCTCTCTCAAGATCCAAGATTGGCATTGGTTTGTTGGCCAAAGTCAAGACCTTTGTCCATCGCGGATGTGTTTGAATCATGAAAGCTTTGTTCCATATCGTACATATTGGGCAAGTTGTGATTTGTTGGCCAAAGTCAATATCACTTCTTGTTCATCGGCTTCGATTACGAAGCTTTCCCACTGTCAATGGGTCACGCTTAACTGGTTTCATTAAGCTTGTTGAGCCAAAGCCAAGGCTTACTTGATTCAAAGGAAAAAGGTTAGGGAATATATCAGATATATCGGCATATATTGGATATATATTTCGGACTTAGAGGTCCACCTACTGGATCTAGGAATTGGATGGGATCCAATTGATCTTATAGGTCTACCTAGTTAAGTTTCATACAACTTGTTGGCCAAAGTCAAGGTTGTGTGTTATTTAACAGGATCCTAGCCTACTAGGAAACTAGGTTTCCCGAGTACTCCACAGAGGGTTAGAGGCTCGCCGAAATATAGTGGGAGGCAAGTATTAAATTTGCAATTTCATTTAGATACTTGCCAATACGCGCTCATTTCATTTAGTTTGACTAATATTCAATTGTTGTTTTAATTAAATAGTTGGACTGTATTCAAACTACTTCATTTATAGTTGGTTATATAATTGGATTATAGTAATCAATATATTTGAATTTAACCAATCAAATTGTAGTTAATTATATAGTTAGACTATAGTAATCATTACATTAGATTGTACCTGAAATTGTTGATTGGATAGTTAGACTATAGCAATCAAGATGACTTGAAAGATTAGTGTTAAAGGACATAATCCTAGGTGAAAAATGTCTTTTATAGCTTTAATTTTCATATTTATGAAATGAATCTCAGGATAGTCCTGGGAGATGAGAAGTTAATCTATTTGATAGAGCGACCTCTCTGGCCTAAGCCCGGAGTTGAGCAAATAGTAGAGCATGAGCTTTGGAAGACTCATCGTGATGAAAACTTTAGTGCTCAATCCTTTATGTTTGCCGCAAAGACTCTTTAATTTCTTCGTCAGAACTAAGGATTAGATCCTTATAGTATGATATTGAAATTGAAAGATCTTCATAGATCTATTATTAGATCTTAGAAGTACTGATTGAAAAAGAAAACTCTTTGAGAGTTAATGGCTATGCTCAAGGAGACACAACCAGAGCTTGCAAAAGGGCAAGAAGTGTAAGACGCATCTTATTTCAACATCCCAAAAGGCCAAGGCTTGGCCAAAGGCTTATGGGGATGTGGAAAACGGGCAAAGGCTAAATCGTCACAGTCTTCTAGGAAGACAAAGGACATATCCCAAGATGTCTTCCTAAACTGTGGAAAACGGGGTCACTGGAAGCGCGACTTCTGTATGGACAAAGGCAGACATGAAGGAAGTGAAGACAGGCAAGGCTCCGACTTCAGGTATGTTTGTTATAAACATGTCCACTGCTGGTTTTAAAATTGGATTTTAGATACTGGATGTGGTACATAAATATATGTACTGATGTGCGGAATCTGCTGATTAGCAGGAGACTGGCTTCAGTTGAGATCGACCTATGTGTTGGAAACGGGACGCGAGTCACTGTTTTGGCCGTAGAAACCTAAGTTTTGGAACTGCCATTTAGGCATGTACTTAAATTAGGAAAATTTTTATAATGTATCTAGTTTGACTAGGAACATTATCTCTATATCTAGTTAAACCCATTGCGGTATACCTTTAATTCTAGAACACTAAGTGTTTTTGTTTATAAAGATGATATTGAGATAAGCACATTAGATGTGAATAACAGTATTTATATTAGAATATAAATGAATCCCAAACATATAATATGACAAACAAAAGCTCAAACTTATAAATCTGTTGAGACTAAAAGTGGCATTATTGTCTGAGACACATTAACAAGACTCGTATATCCACACTTTCGAAGAGTAGATACTAGGACGGATTTGATTCTAATTCAATGTTGAGTTTCAATCAAGTCCCAATGATCATTTATAAGCATAAAAACGAGTTGAATACAACCAAATGAGGTGCGGAAAAACTCACATGGATCGGTAGAGATGCAACGAAGATGGACCACGAACTGCTCTCCCTTGCTCGGCAGTGAGCTGCGCGTGGTAGGGGCTGCACGGTGGTGACTGGTTCGGCTTCTCCAAGGTTCGGCCATTGATGGACACCATTGAAGCTCCAAGCTTCAAGCTTCCAAGCTCACGAACTCGCTTCCCTATCACCTTTGTATTCCTCCATGAGTGTGCTAGCACATAGATCTTGTAACAAGATCATTGCTTCTCCAATTTCTTTCGGTCAAACCAGAGAAAGAGATGAAGAAATCGATCCAAGACCGAGAGAGATGAAGAAGAAATTTTGGCTTCAAAAAGCCTAATACCGAAAATGGAAGAGAGAGAATGAGTGGGAAAATAAAAAATTGTAAAAGGTTTATATAATTTCCAAAATATAATAAAACCATTTACCATTTCTTTAATTTCCATAAAGCAAGCATTAAATGCTTGTCAATCACCACAAATCAACTCACATCAATCACTCAAATGTCACATCACTCAAAGTGACATGTGATTTGACGCTTGATGTGACTTGCGATTTGACGCTTGATTTGACTTGCGTGCCGCACTCGAATTCGAAATGCGAATGCGCTCGCAAACAATCCCGGGCTCGGGTTCGCTAATTCCAAATTAACGAATTTTCCGTTGCGTCGTAATTAAATGATTACGCCTAGCGAATTCACTATTCACGTCGCTAACGAATTAATTCTAAATTAATTCGTTCGCCCGAATTAAAATCTAATTTCAATTCCGCGTCGAAATCTAATTTCGTTATAATATATCGAATATATTAATTTATCGATTAATTCCAAATTAATCGTTCTCTCTTTAACGATATTTTATCCGATAAAATATCTCCGTAATTAATCCCAGATTAATTTCTCTCTCTCATCGAATTAATCCCAGATTAATTAAAGTGCGAGTCATACGTCATCGGTGAATCTTCAGGAACCGACCCATGAGATCTCCGGATATGTTGGCAGTAAATACGGTCGTCGGACTATCCGAACACGTAAGTATCGCGTACTACGTTTATACCGATTTACAAGACAAGGTTGGCTTCTAGCAAAGCGCCATGCCTACCCAATTCTCCAGAAATATTCTTACAGGAATATATAGATCTGTATCAAGCGTAGTATACAAGTATTGTGTATATCGGCCCAGTATCGGATAGTCACGTGCTAGGGCTGGGGCTGGATAAGTGTCTGCCCCGTCCGAAGCACATGTCGGATGTCTGGTAACTAGTCTCTATAATCGGATATTCATGACCTGGTCACAATATCCCGATGGTTGCGCAACACTCAAGAGCACTAGTACCGTATCCTGCGTGACATCATCTCCACTATGACTGAAGTGATACTTCCGTCTTGACATCACACCCAATACACTACGACTCTCTGATAAACCCAGAAGTGGTGTACGCAGAACCGGTTAAAGCCCTGTACCACCAAGACCAAAGTCTATCGATTATCGTAAGTATTAGCGATGTAAGTCTCAGGTTAAGACTATACACACCTACCTTGATTTCGGCCTCCCATAGACACATAGTCATAATACCAATGGGATTCCGAGGGGTCTATCCAGAGCGAAGCTGTTTCCCGTACCATCGGTGAAACACAACCTCCTATCGCACTTGCATAAGTATCCAATACTTATATATATGAGAACTATGCCGTTGTGCCCTCACAACGCGCACAAGTGCAATACTAGCCTATTCCGCATTATCGATGTCCAGTCTCGATAATACTCCGGCTAGGGATATTTAATGATTAATCCTTCGGGGACTGATACTGTCTCATATCATTCTCAGTCCAGGAACTAATCATAGGGACCTCTCTTCATTTATATATCTATGGTGATCTAATCACAAATGATGAGAGTGCAATTTCCTTGTCACATAGTTAATTTGTACAACAACACCGTGATCTGTACAAATAGTGACGCTATGGGTCATATTATCCAACAATCTCCCACTTGGCACATAGCCAGTCACTCAAGTGTCTTACACTCGAACTATGTACGGTTTGCTCAAATTGCTGAGAAAAGATTTTCGTCAGCGGATTTGCGTAATTATCTTCTGACGCGATTTATACGATCATCACATCGCCACGATGTATGATCCGAACGAATCAGATGAATATAGAAGTATATATCTGGATCGTCGATGAGACCATTAATTCTTTAGCATGTGCTGACACCTAGCTCAGCGCTAACAGAACTATATCTAATCTAATTAGATTTATTATCGATCCAAATGGCTTCTATTGCTGCCTCAGCTGCAGCAATAATCCGCATTTGTTGTTAATTCGGCAACAGTTATCTTGCTCGGAATATTTCCAGCTTACTGTCCCGTTATTCAAACTTTATAGTACCGCAGTATTTACCGGTTTGGAAACTTGCAGCAGTGATCCTAGTCACTTCAAGTTCTCCTACTCCATAATTTAAGACAACATCTTTAGTTCTCTAAGATACTAATAGATGTCCTTAACTTCAATCCAATGACTATCACTTGGATTGTCCTGATTGTGACTCCATATGCTCAAAGCGTATGAGACACCATATCAAGTACATTTTAAATGTACAATTTCCCAGAGAGTGTTAACAACTCCAAATCTATCCCAGTAGATCTTTATTCCTTGAATAAAGGTTGTTACTCCCCAGAATTCTACGGAGAATTTCTTATGAAAGCCAAGCTTTCACCGATTGCTTTATGGGAATTTCATTATCAGTGCTCTCCCACTAACCTCCTTATATACACAAGAATCATTTCGTTTTGAATTAAATCATACTCCATTATGATTACATCAAAACGATAATTCCTAGAACCTATGCTTGCTTCAATCCAAACATGGATCGAATAACCTGCAAACCTTGTTTGCTTGTTATGGTACGACAAAACCGATAGGATGTTATAAACATCCTCCGAAAGGTTTCCTTTTCAGGAAAGCGATTTTCCGTTAAGCTGTCATATTTCATAAATGAAATACACAGCTTTAGCAAGCATTATCCAAATGGATTTACAATGGCAACAGGTAAAAGGTTTCGTCAGAATCAACACAATGTTGATAACTCTACCTTTCTTTACAAGCCTAGCTTAGTACGTTGGTATGGCCTTTCATGTATGTCTTCCTTGAAGACTTATAAAGTACCAATAGGCACAATGCCTTATGGTACATCAACTAGTATCCAACTTGTTGATATACATGGAATCCATTTGGACTCATGACACTTTGTCATAATAGGGAGTCGATACCTTGTATCACTACCTCATACGTAATCAGTGGGTACCTTAAAAGATTAACATCTTTATGAGGTGAGATCAGAAACCCATACCCAGGTTGTTTCTGACTCTCTCCGATCTACGCGGTTCTTGTGTATTCGAAGATTAATGGAACAGTTTCATCATTGATGAACTATATGTTCCATTAGGAATAGGTGCCTTGAATAGTATTACTCTGATTTTCATCGAGTTTTACTATCCTCCCACTTACCACTGCATGTCGGTATTCCTCTCAGGAAAACTGCATGGTGAGCAACAATCTAATTGTTTCTGGTGAGATGATTTATAAATACAATACTTATGGTATCCCTAGGATAGCCTACAATTGACACTTATCCAATTTGGGTTCTAGTTTGGTATCATCCAAACATATGCCTAGCATCCCAAATGGTCAGGAATGAGAAACCGGTTTCTTCCCGTTCATATCTAATATGATATTTGTCAAACAATTATTAATAGAACCTTATTCTAAATAAGTTATTGCACTGTTAAAACTTATCCGTTGAAGGAAATGGTAGCTCAGAGCGACTCATGATTAGCCTTATCATGTCTAACATGATTCGGTTAATCCGTTCGGACACACCGTCACTTTGACGTGTTCCGGGAGGAGTCCTCATTTGAAAGAATACTATACTCTTTCAAGTATATAAGAAAACTTATTGCTTAAGTATTTTCCATTACGGTCTTACCGTGACGGTATAATACTATAGCCGATCTGTTTGTCTATTTCGTGTCGAAACTCTAAAAGTTTCCGATTTGTGTTCTTCAAAAGAAACACATAACCATAATCCGATGCCACATCCGTATAGGTCACGAAATATTCATATCTACATCTAGCCTAGCTAGACATGGGCCCACTTGCTTCATTATGAACTAGGGCTAACAGATCGGTGGCATTTACACTTTTACCAAGTAAATAGTGTTTTAGGCACATTGCCCATTAAACTAGATTCGTAGACTTTATTTGATTGGAATCAAAACAGTCCGAGTACCCACTCTTCGAAAGTGCGGATATACGAGTCTTGTTAATGTGTCCTAGACAACAATGCCACAAATAAGTCTCTATTGATCAAATCAATTTGAGCTATTTATTTGTCATTTTATATGTTTGAGATTTTTATTATATTCAAAATATAAATTCTGTTATTCACATCTAATGTGTTTATCTCAGTATCATCTTTATATAATGAAACACTGTGTGTTCTAGAATATAAAGGTTTATCCACAATGGATTAAACACTGATATAGAGATAATGTCTCTAGTCAAACTAGTTACATTATAACAGTTCCTAATTTAAGTACACACCCAAGGGTAGTTCCTAAACTTAGGTATCTACGGTCGAAACAGCGACTTTCGTCCCGTTTCCGATTCGCAGAGCAATCTCAGCTTGAAGTCAGTATCCTGCTCAAAGCAGATTCTGAACATCAATACATATATTTTATGTACCACACTAAGTATTTAAATCTAATTTCAATACTAGTGTGAACATAACTTTGACAAACATTTTAAAGTCAGCCTTGCCCTTTCTTTAATTCCTTCGTGTCTGCCATATCCAAATGGTAGTCACTTTGGTATATGTCAATTATCTTTCAATATTTTAGGAACCTTAGGCCAAGCCTTGGGTTTTTAGAATATCGAAACGATGTGCACCTCGTGCTACATGCCCAATTGCAAACTTTGACTTTATCTCCTCTAGAATAGTCAATTAATTCTCCAAGAATTATAAATTGCAATTTTAATACTTCTTAAATCTAAAATTAGATTTATGACAAGTATATTAAATTAAGCACTAAAGTCATCATCACATAAATCTTCCAAAGATTTTATGCTCTACTTATTTTGCTTAATTTAGGGCTTAAGGTATAATAAGTTATTTTATCAAATAAAGTAACCTATTATTTATTCCCAATTTGAAAATTAAATTATTTAAAATATTTAATCCCAGATTATATTTTAAATATCCAACTTTTCAATTTTATCTTGATTACAATAGTCCAACTATTTAATCAACGATTAGTGGTACTATATATATATAATGATTATAATAGTCCAACTATATAATCAAATATAATCCAAATTAATTAACCTCAATTACATTGATTACTATAATCCAATTATAAAATCAACTGTAAACTGAAATTAATTAATTCAAATATATTGATTAATATAATCCAATTATATATAATCAAGTATAATACAGTCCAAACTGTTTTTAAAACAACAATTTAAATATTAGTCCAACTAACATTTAATATTACGACGAAATAATTTGAATGAGCGCGTATGGCGAGTAATTGAACGAATATTGCAAATTCAATTCTTGCCTCCCACTATTTTTCGGCGAGCCTCTAACCCTCTGTCGAGTACTCGGGAAACCGTGTTTCCTAGTGGGCTAGGATCCCGTTAATATCACACAATCTTGACTTTGGCCAATAAATTGTATGATAATTAACTAGGTAGATCTCTAAGATCAATTGGATCCATCCAATTCCTAGATCCAGTAGGTGGACATCCAAGTCCTAAACATATATATTATATATGCCTATATATCGAATATATACCCTAACATTTTTCCTTTGAATCAACTAGGCCTTGGCTTTGGTACAACAAACCTAGTGATCCCAGTCAAGCGTGGACCCATTGACCATGGAAGCTTCGTAATCAATGTCGATGGACAAGAAGTGGTCTTGACTTTGGCCAACAAACCACAACTTGGACATGACACCAATATGGAACAAAGCCTCGTGATTCAAACACATCTTCGACGGACAAGGGCTTGACTTTGGCCAACAACCCATGCCAATCTAGGATCTTGAGCAAGAATCACTCAATGGAAGGAAAACGCATGATATTTTGATGAGGTTTTTCGCGTGCAAATTGGCAACCAATTTATTATCTTTGTTAAGGTCTCATCATCATACACCCTTAAACATGCATTCTAAACACATAATAAAGCGCATATGATAAAATAATAATGATATGCGGATGGATATTTTACACATTGATCCTAGATCAAATCTCTCACTTTCTCTCTCCCGCTAGCACAAATATTTCTTCTACCCGTTACACTACACTTCTAAAGAAACCTCATTTACATTGAGGGGAATAGGTGAGAAGAGAATACAAAGAATATGAGGGTGATAAGGCTGGACACGCAGGTCCAATTAATAAATCAAATTTATTACAATAATTTCTAAAATTGCCCCACCCATCTAATATCCATCCGATATACATTATTCATGCATCACAACCATGTATTCATCAAGCATGTTATCAATCAATCTAATCCAATTAATTAATCTTGATAATTAGTGATCATCCAATGTTCAAACAACGATTTGATTTTGTTCGAGTCAAACTCGTTTTTGCGAATAAGTACTTAAAGTACTAATTCTACGAATTAAATTAAATTACATAATTAAATCCAATTTAATACGCATTTAATTCTAATTCATTATTTAATTCCAAATTAAATATTACACTTTATAAAATAAACCTTTACGACTTAAATTCCAAATTTAATCGTTACGGGTCTCAAAGCCCGATTAATATCCAATATTAATTTAATTAAAGTCCGATGGGCTTTTAATTAATTTCTTCAAGGCGTGGACTTTTGGTCAACTCGGGTCAAACCGAATAACCAAAATCCAATCCGGGAGTTACCCCATAAGCCCATAAATTAATTTAGGCCCATTAGGCCCAATTAAACGTTAAAGGTTCATTAGTCGCATTTGGGCCTTTTGGAAGCGGTTTTGGGCCTAATTGGATCCAACCAATTTGGCCTAAACCAACTTTGTACAACAAAGTCCAATAAACCCAATAACAACTTTAAAAGCCCAAATCCAATTTTAAGGCCCAATAATTTAATTCCAAAAATTCCAAATTTCCCAATTAAATTACCTAAAGTGTATAGCATTATTAATTACCCAAATCAAAGTTTCCAAAACACTAAATTTGTCCAATTAATCATGCTTATGATCAATTAATCATGTCCAACATAATTTGATCAAAATCAAACCCAATAAACACATGCTAAAGTCTCGGCCATAAGGGGAAAATTATGCCAAATCAAATTCAATCCAATTGAACCAAATTAAACATAAATTCAACATCCCTAAATGATTTCCAAGTCATCCAATGAACAAAAAATCAAAAATCCAAGACATTAGGGCACTTACTAAATTCGGCCAACATAAGCAATTTGGGGAAAATTGTTCCAAACACTTTTTCAACAAATTGATCCAATCAATCCTCAATTAACATACTTTAAGCATTCTAAATCATCCAATTTCATTAAACATGCTCAAAATCAAGTTTACCCAAATTAAAGTTTTGGCCAACAATAAGCAAATTGGGGAAAATCAATCCAATTAATTTTTCTTCAAATTGATTACATATAACTCTAAGTTATTCATATACAAGCATTCTTAAACAAACAATTTGTCAAAATCATGCTTAAATCAAAAAGCCCCAAATTTTGCTAAGAACCCTAAATTCGTTTTATGCACAAATGGCTCAAGATACCATTGTTGAGTTTCAATCAAGTCCCAAGGATCATTTATAAGCATAAAAACGAGTTGAATACAACCAAATGAGGTGCGGAAAAAACTCACATGGATCGGTAGAGATGCAACGAAGATGGACCACGAACTGCTCTCCCTTGCTCGGCAGTGAGCTGCGCGTGGTAGGGGCTGCACGGTGGTGACTGGTTCGGCTTCTCCAAGGTTCGGCCATTGATGGACACCATTGAAGCTCCAAGCTTCAAGCTTCCAAGCTCACGAACTCGCTTCCCTATCACCTTTGTATTCCTCCATGAGTGTGCTAGCACATAGATCTTGTAACAAGATCATTGCTTCTCCAATTTCTTTCGGTCAAACCAGAGAAAGAGATGAAGAAGAAAGTCAAATATCCAAGACCGAGAGAGAGAGAATGAAGAAGAAATTTTGGCTTCAAAAAGCCTAATAACGAAAAATGGAGAGAGAAGAGTGGGAAAATAAAAAATTGTAAAAGGTTTATATAATTTCCAAAATATAATAAAACCATTTACCATTCTTTAATTTCCATAAAGCAAGCATTAAATGCTTGTCAATCACACAAATCAACTCACATCAATCACTCAAATGTCACATCACTCAAAGTGACATGTGATTTGACGCTTGATGTGACTTGCGATTTGACGCTTGATTTGACTTGCGTGCCGCACTCGAATTCGAAATGCGAATGCGCTCGCAAACAATCCCGGGCTCGGGTTCGCTAATTCCAAATTAACGAATTTTCCATTGCGTCGTAATTAAATGATTACGCCTAGCGAATTCACTATTCATGTCGCTAACGAATTAATTCTAAATTAATTCGTTCGCCCGAATTAAAATCTAATTTCAATTCCGCGTCGAAATCTAATTTCGTTATAATATATCGAATATATTAATTTATCGATTAATTCCAAATTAATCGTTCTCTCTCTTTAACGATATTTTATCCGAGATAAAATATCTCCGTAATTAATCCCAGATTAATTTTCTCTCTCATCGAATTAATCCCAGATTAATTAAAGTGCGAGTCATACGTCATCGGTGAATCTTAGGAACGAACCTGAGATCCGGATCTATGTTGGCAGTAAATACGGTCGTCGGACTATCCGAACACGTAAGTATCGCGTACTACGTTTATACCGATTTACAAGACAAGGTTGGCTTCTAGCAAAGCGCCATGCCTACCCAATTCTCCAGAAATATTCTTACAGGAATATATAGATCTGTATCAAGCGTAGTATACCAAGTATTGTGTATATCGGCCCAGTATCGGATAGTCACGTGCTAGGGCTGGGGCTGGATAAGTGTCTGCCCCGTCCGAAGCACATGTCGGATGTCTGGTAACATAGTCTCTATAATCGGATATTCATGACCTGGTCACAATATCCCGATTGGTTGCGCAACACTCAAGAGCACTAGTACCGTATCCTGCGTGACATCATCTCCACTATGACTGAAGTGATACTTCCGTCTTGACATCACACCCAATACACTACGACTCTCTGATAAACCCAGAAGTGGTGTACGCAGAACCGGTTAAAGCCATGTACCACCAAGACCAAAGTCTATCGATTATCGTAAGTATTAGCGATGTAAGTCTCAGGTTAAGACTATACACACCTACCTTGATTTCGGCCTCCCATAGACACATAGTCATAATACCAATGGGATTCCGAGGGGTCTATCCAGAGCGAAGCTTGTTTCCCGTACCATCGGTGAAACACAACCTCCTATCGCACTTGCATAAGTATCCAATACTTATATATATGAGAACTATGCCGTTGTGCCCTCACAACGCGCACAAGAGCAATACTAGCCTATTCCGCATTATCGATGTCCATTCTCGATAATACTCCGGCTAGGGATATTTAATGATTAATCCTTCGGGGACTGATACTGTCTCATATCATTCTCAGTCCAGAAACTAATCACAGGGACCTCTCTTCATTTATATATCTATGGTGATCTAATCACAAATGATGAGAGTGCAATTTCCTTGTCACATAGTTAATTTGTACAACAACACCGTGATCTGTACAAATAGTGACGTTATGGGTCATATTATCCAACATTCAAATGATGTCTACGAATCTAGTTTATTAGGCAAAGTGCCTAAAACATATTTTACTTGGTAAAAGTGCAAGTGCCACCGATTTGTTAGCCCTCGTTCATTGTGACGTAAGTGGGCCCATGTCTAGCTAGGCTAGAAGTGGATATGAATACTTTGTAACCTTTACGGATATGGCATCGCGTTACGGTTATGTGTATCTTATGAAACACAAGTCATAAACTTTTGAGTAATTCAAAGAGTTTCGACACAAAGTAAGAAAACAGACGGATAAAAGTATTAAAAACATTACGGTCGGACCATAGTGTAAAATACTTAAACATATGAGTTTCAAGATTAGCAGAAAGAGTATGGTATTATTTCACAATGGACTTCTCCTGGGACACCTCAATATGACGGTGTGTCCGAACAAAGAAACCGAACTTTGTTGGATATGGTAAGGTTAATGATGAGTCGCACTGAGCTACCAATTTCCTTCTGAGGATACACATTAAACAGTGCAATACTTATTTTGAATAAGGTGTTGGGTTTTCTAGGTCTAACCAAGATCAATTTAAGCGATGAAAAGTGCGAATACATCAAAGTAAAGTTGTGGAAATACTCACTTTGATCGGCTTTGCGATGCGAAGAACACAAAAAATCCTCCTTGAAGCTCTCGGCCAAGATCCCTTTTGTGCTCCTTGTGTGTTTGGTCAAGGTCCTCCATAGTGGTCCTTCAAGCTCCAAGCTTTAAGTGTAATTCCATGCTCATCAATGAGTTTCCTATCACCTTTGTAAGACCCATTGGATGTGCTAGCATCTTGGAAATTTTGCCACAAGAATTTCCCTTTGCCTTCTTGTTGTTCTCGGCCAAGCCAAGAACATTTGAGAGAAAATGGCTCCAAGGCCGTGAGAGGGAGAGAGGAGAAGAGAAGTGTGTTGGGTAATTTTGATTTCAAAAATCAAATAACAATTACCACTTTCCAAAAAGGTACAAGGCATTTAAGCCTTCCATCAACTCACATCAATCAAAAATTGACAAGTTTTCAATCACCAAAAAGGTGACAAGACTCCCATCACATGAATGACTAATGATGTGACGCGTGATGTGACTTGTGGGCCCCACTTGATTCGAAATGCAAGTGGGCCCACAAACACTCCCGGGCTCGAGTTCGCTAATTCCGAATTAACGAATTTTCGATGTGACGCGTGATGTGACTTGTGGGCCCCACTTGATTCGAAATGCAAGTGGGCCCGCAAACACTCCCGGGCTCGGTTTCGCTAATTCCGAATTAACGAATTTTTCGTTGCGACGTAATTAAATCAAATTTAATTAAATAATTATGCCTAGCAAAATTACTATTCACGTCGCGAGTAAATTAATTCTAAATTAACTCGTTCGCCCGAATTAAAATCTAATTTTAATTCCGTGTCGAAATCTAATTTCGTATCATATATCGAATATATTATTTTATCGATTAATTCCAAATTAATCGTTCTCTCTCTTTAAATAATATTTTATCCCAGATAAAATATCTCTGTAATTAATCCTAGATTAATTTTCTCTCTCTTATAATTAATCCCAGATTAATTATGTTCGAGTCATGTGTCATCGGTGAATTTTCGGGAAGCGACCCATGAGATCCCCGGATATGTTGGCAGTAAATCCGGTCGTCGGACTATCCGAACACGTACGTACCTAGTACTACGTTTTTACCGATTTACAAGACATGGTTGGCTTCTAGCAAAGCACCGTGCATACCCAATTCTCCAGAAATATTCTTAAAGGAATATGTAATCTATATCAGGCATAGTATACATAGTATATCATATTACGATCCAATATCGGATGTCACGTGCTAGGCCTGGGGCTGGAATTGTGTCTGCCCCATACGAAGCACATGTCGGATCTCTGGTGACTAGTATCTATAATCGGATAATCATGACCTAGTCATATTATCCCGATGACTGCAGTACTAAAGAGTACTAGTTCCGTATCCTACGTGACCATCATCTCCATATGACTGAAGTGATACTTCCATCTTGACATCACACCCAATACACTACGATTCTCAATATACCCAGAAGAGGCGTACACAGAACCTGTTAAAGCCCTGGAAGACCAAAACCAAAGTACATTGATTGTCGCAAGTATTAGCGATGTAAATCTCAAGTTAAGACCAAATACACCTACCCTGATTCGGACTCCCATAGACACATAGTCATACTACCAATGAGATTCTGAGGGGTCTATCCAGAGCGAAGCTATTTCCGTACCATCGGTAAACACAACCTCATATGACACTTGCATAAGTATCCAATACTTAAATATATGAGAACTATGTTGTTATGCTCCCACAACGCGCACAAGTGTAATACTAGTCTATTTCGCATTATCGATGTCCAATCTCGATAATACTATGACTAGGGATGTTTTAATGATTAAACCTTAGTGGATTAATACTGTCTCATATCTTATTAATTCGGAACTAATCATATGGACTTTTATCAGTTATGTATCTTGGTAATCCAATTACAAATGATAAAAGAGCAATTTCATTTGTCACATAGTTAATTTGTACAACAACACCATGTTCTGTACAAATAGTGATGCTATGGGTCATAATTGTCCAACATAAGGTTCCATGAAAATCTGTTAAACAGACTTCATATTAGATATGAACAGGAAAGAAACCGGGTTCCTCATTCCTGAAGATTTGGGGATGCTGGGCATACGTTAAACGTTTGGATGGTACCAAACTAGAACCCAAATCGGATAAGTGTCTATTTGTAGGTTATCCTAGGGAAACCAAAGGATATTACTTCTACAAGCCACAAGAGAACAAAGTATTTGTTGCTCTACATGCGGTTTTCCTTGAGAAGGAATTCCTACATGCAGTGGTAAGTGGGAGGAAAGTAGAACTCGATGAAAATCGGAGTGATATTGTTTCTAGCACATAATCCTTAACGGAACATGAACAGATCATCAGGGATGAGACTATACCACAATCTTCGAATACACAAGAACCGCGTAGGTCGAAGAGAGTCAGAAAACAACCTGAGAGGTATGGGTTTCTGATCTCACCTCATGTGGATATTAATCTTATTGAGGATAACGAGCCGGCTACGTATGAGGAAGTGATACAAGGTATCGACTCCTCTTTTGGCAAAGTTCCATGAAGTCTGAAATGGATTCCATGTATACCAACTAAGTTTGGACACTGGTTGATGTACCAGAAGGCACTGTGTCTATTGGTACTATATGAGTCTTCAAGGAAGAAATACATGGATGGCAACATATAAACGTACAAGGCTAGACATGTAGCGAAAGGGTATCGTCATCAACATGGTGTTGATAAAGACAAAACTTTTTCACTTCTTGCCATGATTAAATCCATTTGGATAATGCTTGCTAATGCTGCATATTTCGTTTATGAAAACCACTTTCCTTAACGGAAACCTTTTGAAGGATGTTTACAACATCCTGACAATTTTTTCGTGCCGAAATATGCAAACTAGGTTTGCAAGTTAAATCGATCCATTTATGGATTGAAGCAAGCATTATGTTCTTGGAACCAACGTTTTGATGAGATCATAATGGTATATGATTTCATTCAAAACGAATATGATTCTTGTGTATATAAGAAGGTTAGTGGGAGTGCACTGATAGTGAATGTCCTATAAGTTGATGATGTATTGCTTCTTAGCAATAACATTCCCATAAGATAATCGGTGAAAGCTTGGCTTTCATTAAAATTCTTCGTAGACTACTTGGGAGAGGCAACATTTATTCTAGGAATAAGGATCTACTAGGTTAGATCTAAAAGTTGTTGGCACTCTCTGAGAACTCGTACATTGAAATATATGTATGTGACCTAGTGTCTCATATGCTTTGAGCATATGGAGTCACAATCAGGCCAATCTAGGTGATGGTCACTGGATTGATGTTAATGACATCCATGAGTATCTTGGATGAACTAAGGATGCTTTCTGATAATATGGGAAATGAGAACTTGAGGTGACTAGGTTCACCGCTGCAAGTTTCTAAACCGAAAAAGATGACTTTAAGTCGCAATAAGGGTACATATTTAGTTTTAATAACGGAACAATGAGCTGGAAATCTTCCAAGCAAGATACTGTTGCCGTATAAATAATAAAAGTGGAATATTGCTGCAGTTGAGGCAGCAAAAGAAGCATTTAGGATCTATATAATCCTAATTGGATTAGGTGTAGTTCTGTTAGCAGTTGAGCTAGGCTACAGCGCAAGCTAAGGAACCGAGGTCTCATCAATGATCCAAGTATATACTTCGACTGTTTCATCTGATTCGTTAGATTATACATCGTGGCGATGTAATGATCAAATAAAACGCATCAGATGATAACATTGCAAATCCGGTGACGAAAACTGTTTCTCAGTGGAAGTTTGAGCGACTCGTACATAGTTTAGGTGTAGGACACTTGAGTGATTAGCTATAGGCCAAGTAGGAGATTGTTGGACAATTGTGACCAATATCATCACTATTTGAACAGAACATGGTGTTGTTTGTACAAATAAACTATGTGACAAAGGAAATTGTTTTTTTATCATTTGTAATTAGATTACATTGATAAATAAATGATAAAAGTCCATATGATTAGTACCGGATTAATAAGATATGAGACAGTATTAATCCACGTAAGGATTAATCATTAAATATCCCTAGTCGTAGTATTATCGAGACTGGAAATCGATAATGCGGAATAGACTAGTATTACACTTGTGCGTGTTATGGAAGCGTAACGACATAGTTCTCATATATTTGGGTATTGGATACCCATGCAAGTGTAATAGGAAGTTCTGTTTACCGATGGTACGGAAACAGCTTCGCTCTGGATAGACCCCTCTGAATCTCATTGGTAGTATGACTATGTATCTATGGGAATCCGAATCAGGGTAGGTGTATCTGGTCTTAACCTAAGACTTGCATCGCTAATACTTATGATAATCAGTATACTTTGGTTTTGGTCATCCGGGGCTAACAGGTTCTGTGTACGCCTCTTCTGGGTATACTGAGAATCGTAGTCTATTGGGTGTGATGTCAAGATGGAAGTATCACTTCAGTCATATGGAGATGATGATCACATAGAATACGGAACTAGTACTCTTAAGTACTGCAGTCATCAGGATAATATGACTAGGTCATGATTATCTGATTATAGAGACTAGTTACCAGAGATCCGATATATGCTTCGTACGGGGCATACACAATTCCAGCCATAGGCCTAGCACGTGATATCCGATACTGGATTGTTATATGCAATACTATGTATACTACGCCTGACAAAGATTATATATTCCTTAAAAGAATATTTCTGGAGAATTGGGTAGGCACGGCGCTTTGCTAGAAGCCAACCATGTCTTGTAAATCGGTAAGAATGTGGTACGAGATACGCACGTGTTCGGATAGCCCGACGATCGGATTTACTGCCAATATATCCAGGGATCTCATGGGTCGCTTCCCGAAGACTCACCAATGACGTATGACTCGAACAGAATTAATCTGGGATTAATTATGAGAGAGAGAAAATTAATCTAGGATTAATTACGGCGAAAATTTTTCTGGGATAAAATTCGAATAGAAGAGAGAGAACGATTAATTTGGAATTAATCGATTAAAATAATATATTCGATATATTAAATGAAATTAGATTTCGAAGCGGAATTAAAATTGAATTTTAATTCGGGCGAACGAATTAATTTAGAATTAATTCACAAGCGACTTTCGCAATAATTTTGCGAGGCGTTATTATTTAATTAAATTTGATATAATTAAGTTGCAACGGAAAATTCGTTAATTCGGAATTAACGAACCCTAGCCCGAAATGTGTTTAGCGGGCCCACTCGGATTTTGAATTTAAAGTGGGGCCCACATCAAGTCACATCACTAGTCAATCTCATCACCTTTTTTTTTTATGGAAGTTGTTAGTAGTTGTTTGCTTGTAAAACACACAAGCTTATTTTATTGATGGGTGAAAGACATTTTACTAACTTTTTGAAATTTTTTATTAGGTTACTTGATTTTAAAAATCAAAAAAAAAAAACAACATTCACTCTCTCAATTTTTGGCCAAAGGCCGAACCACTTCCTCTCTTTCTCTCTAAAATAGCGTGAACCTAGGGTTCATGGTTGATGATTTTTGATTCAAAAATCATGCATGTTAGCACATCAATGGAGTCAACAAAGGTGATAGGGAAACTATCCCCTTGAGTTTGGAATTCAAAGATCAAGCTTGGAGCTTAACATACAAACAAAAGAGATCTTGGAGCACTTCTCAAAGGAACAAATTTTTTTGTTATCTACACATCCATATAGCCGATCAAAGTTTTCCGCAATCTTACTTTGAGTATTCACACTTATTTATGCTTAATAGATCCTTGGCATGTTCTAGGAGAACCCAACATACCTCTGGCGCATCATTCAGTCATAATTTCTCTGCGTCTTCTCAGCTGTGTCATTGTCATCTTATCAATGAGAATAGACCTCTCATTCTGTTGGTTATACGAATGCCAAACGTTGCCTTTTTCCTTCTCTGTTGGAATCTAGTAGCCCAAAGATATTGCGACGTGGATCGTCCTGACCTTTGTCTAGCACTAATTTAAATTTTGGAGGCTCATTTTAGTTAAGTCTCGATTGATAATATCATTTATACTTGCTTGGAGAAAGGATTCCTATCCACAACCATTTTTGGTTTACTTTCGAACGTAATCAGTCCTCACTCGATAGCATCTTGCAACACGTTTAGAACACAAGAATTATTAG